>JZKD02S1925822.1:332241-350398 GCA_000966675.3 Picea glauca | reverse complement strand
GCATGTAGTGCGTCTTGAAGGGCACGTCACGTAATTAAAATTTGAATCAAAGGAGAGTGGCAACCTTGGAGCATGGAGTGTGTCTTGAAGGGCACACCACGATATAAAATAAAACTTTAGTCAATGAACCTAGGTGCTTACAAAACAATAATTTGTTTGACATTGTCAGACTTAAAATAATTATTAAATGGGTAATTTTTATTAATTATAAAATCGTATTAAAAGTTCTAAGCCTAGTTTAAAAATTTGAGCCTAAGTCTAAAGTGGGTAAGAAGACTAAAACTAAATTATAAATTAAATAAATGGGGGATGAAGAAAAATCAAGTTAGGAATTGAAAGAGTAAAAATTGTATCTAAAGATTTAATTATATTAATGTGTGCAAGAGAATACCAAATTGGAAATTAAGATAAGAAAGGAAACAAATGTAAAAAGAATGTGGAAGCATAGAAAGGTATCTAGTCTAGTCTAACTAAAGAAATTTCTTAAATTAAACATAACTAACTTTTATTGGATTTAGGGCGTCATTCATTAAAAGGGAAATAGAGGGAATAAAGGAACAACTAGGAGTCATTTTAGGAGCGCTTTTACGTTGGGTGAGGGAAATTGACATTTGAATTAATTAAATTATGGATTTATTAGGGAAACTAAGGGAACAAGTGACAAGTGTATGGGGGAAATAATTCCTAATTAAATTATTAAAAAAAAATGAATTTAATGTGCAAATCGAAAGTTGTCACTAAGAAAAATTATATAAAGGAAATGGCTGAGAGAAGGAATGGATAGTAGATGGTTGTGCTATGTTTATTAGGCGGGATCGACTCGAATGTGTGGAGCAAACTATCATTGAGTTTGGTGATTTAGTAAAACATGTGCCTGCCAAAATGTCTTTAGAGCCTGAGAAGTGGAACGAATTCGCAAAACGACGATTCAGTAAGGACAACATAGCCCAGGTTATGATGTTGAATTTCAAATCTTATGGCAAGAAAAACAGTCTAGATCGTCGTGTTTGCATAGCGAATACACATATTCATTCTCAAATTGCTAACAGTGACGTCAAACTATGGAAGGTCAAATACCTACTTAGGACTCTGAAGGAATTAGTTCGTAAGCAGGAAACAGAGGTCAATGATTGTATTCCCATGGTACTATGTGGAGACTTCAACTCTTTTCTAGGTAGCGATGTCCACTCTCTTCTAGCAAATGGTAGCGTCGATCCTACTCACGAGCATTTGAAGGTGGATCCATGTGGGGTGTTGCAACCTACAACCATGTTCCAGCATAACCTTCCACTGGCCAACGCTGATTCTTCTTATAATTCCCACTCTCCACTGATGGGCTATGCTGGAGAGCCTAAATTCACAACGTTTGCATGTGACTTCAAGGGAACCTTAGACTATATATTTTATACCATAACTAATTTGAAGGTAGAGTCACTGTTGGAGCTTATTGGTGAGAGTGCAGCCGAGCCGAACTCTTCACTTCCTTCGTATGTTTGGTCGTCTAATCACATTGCACTTCTTGCACAGCTTCGGTGGTGCAGCTCCTCCTCCTTATATGGCACTTCAACTGCCACGTCAGATGAGATAAACGCAGATATTTACTTCCACTCGGGCATTATCCTTCGGCATTATCAGACCAGATCTGTCGTTCTTTGGCATTATGTAGTATTATGGGAGTTGTCATCCTAATAGCTCTTATAATTTAAACAGAGATTTGTTAGAGAGTATATGGAAGCATTTTGTACTCTAAGAAAACAGAGATTTATTTGCAACTTATGGATATAATAATTTAAACAGAGATTTGTTAGTAGATGGAAAAATAGTCTATAATATTTAAGGTTCAAGACAAACGTTTGGATATCTCTTTATTAATATTGAAATAATTTTAAAAATCTAAATTTGTAAGTGATATTTGTTTATAAATATTGAAAATAATTTCAAAAATTTAAATATACATGTTTTTATAATTAATCATATTAATAATAAATTTTCTAAATAAAAATTCTATATAAAGTTTTTGAAACATTTAAAAAACTCTATACAGAAAATTTAAAAAATTTAAAAAATACATTATAATATATTATGTAATGGGTAAAAGAAGAAAACCATATTTTTCTTTACAACTTTATTTTTAATTTTAAATCAGATATTTGACCTTGCCATTTTTCTTTACTATCGAAATCCACCTAATTGTCTTTTTCCAGCCTAATTGTCTTTTTCTAGCTTGTATACCATCTCATGATGAAAAACCTTAATCTTAACCTCTTTATTTAATCTATGTGAATTTGATAATATTAAATAAAATATTTTTATCAATTTTGATAAGAAATTTCCTTCTTGTAAGAGAATTGAAAGCATTCCTTACTCATAAGTTTGAAACCTTAATGTTAACCTCTTTATTTAATCTATGTGAATTTGATAAAATTAAATAAAAAAAATTCGTCAGTTTTGATAAGGAATTTCCTTCTCGTAAGAGAATTGAAAACATTCCTTACTCATAAGTTTGACATTACACTATAATGTTTTAGCTTTCATTTTCTAAATCGTTGTCTTGTATTGAAACTCTTCCTATTTCAATGTCATGTGTCTCACAACTAAAACAAATGATCTCAAAGATGTAACACCACTAGGAAAAGTTGTAACTCCCCATGATCTCAAAGTTGTAACACCACATGAGATGTAACACCCCAAGACTGAGCCCAGTTGTAAATGTGAATATGTTTTATAGGTTGGTGAGTCAGTTTATTATAAGCTAAGAGGCTTATGTGATGATTAGGTCGGAGAGCCTAGATGCTTAAGGAAAGTGAGCCTATTTTTGTATGTGTACACACTCATATCATTAATATTAATACATCGGTGTGGGTAGACCGACCATGATAAAAGAGTATGGGGGACTAAGCTCCACTAGGAAGGGAAAGGGAGGGGTTGTGAGACTAGGAAAAAGGGATAAGCTTGAGGGCTTAACTCTAAGAGAATATTATATTATTATTTCCTAAAGACTATGGTGAGGATAA
Organism: Picea glauca; assembly: GCA_000966675.3. Taxonomy (NCBI): domain Eukaryota; kingdom Viridiplantae; phylum Streptophyta; class Pinopsida; order Pinales; family Pinaceae; genus Picea; species Picea glauca. The sequence continues at coordinate 347,384 of JZKD02S1925822.1, read as the reverse complement.
TTATTTTATCCTAGGTCTCATGGAAGAGGGAATGAATCACAAATGGAGAGAAAGTGAACTCCTAGAGAGCCATGTGTCAATCAGGGCACATGCAAATATATGTGGGGAAAATAGTTTGGTTTCCCATATTCCCCCATTGACACACGCACTCATCCATTGTCTCCATCATCGAACCTCGACATCATTCACGCACCCCTAGAGCCTGCATGCACTTGGCAGTTACCTTGTACATTTCATGTTATGCAGAGTGCACCCATACTTTATTTGAACCCGTATTGTGCCTTTTCTTAAGGTTTCTGCCACTACCACTACTTGTTCCTTACCTGAACTTTGTTGTTGACCATCACTCATACATTTCCAGTATGTGCAGTGCCCTATTCATTTTCTAAGTGTGGTTGCTTCCACCACATGTTCCAAAATCTGTTTTATGTTGTTGCATTCACATGAGTCGGTACCTAGTCGACTAGAGCGTTGGATTGAAGAAGTGGGTTGTCAAGCCCGTGGGATCAAAGAGACAGGTTTTCATGCATGTGATCAACTCTCTCCAAGTGAGAGAATTGTAGGGGAATTGAATTCTTGAAGGATCCCAACTGCGTTTACAGTGCTCTGAGACTTCCTGTCCGGCCTATTGTTGAAGCCCTGGAAGGGAAGTGGGGCAATCGAAGCACTGTTGAGCAAAGATGGGGCACACTTCCTGGGGTGGGACAAGAATGTGGGGAATGAGATGTTGTAGGTTGGTATTTTGAGTTGGCTCCTGGGATGAAATCCTTCTTGTTGTCTGTATTGTCTCAGCCTAGCTAGGACTCCCTTTACCCAGGTGGAATTTAGTCCCAGCTCGGGAGTGACCCACTTCTGAGAGCTTTGAGCAGTGTGGTCTAAGGCTGGGAGGTTAGTTGATGGTTTGCATGTAGTTGGTGGTCTTATATAAAATGATAAGTATCAATTATGTGTCCAATTGCGTGTTTTGTAATTGTACATGTATTTATAATAAAGAGTATTGCATGTGTATGTTGTATGTATAATATTATTGTTATTCTGGATGAATCTATGCATTATAGGAATGTATCTGTCTGTTTTAAATTTGTATAAATATATACAGTAGAAATGAAGAAATGTTATGTGGCATAGCCCAACAGCCTAAAGTTGGGGATGCTAAAATTTGGGTTTAGAGCCTAGTAAGAGGGTGTTATGGAGTAGCACAGCTCGTCTTGGAAGGATGGGGATGTTACAAATTGGTATCAGAGCTTCGGTTTTCAACAATGAGCCTGGATGGGCCATATAAGTGGAAATTGAAACAAAAGTTTCAAAACGAGTTGTTGTCGAAATGGAAAAAAATTGAGTTTCAGAGCATCCATGAGTACCAAGAGGGCATTGAGAGAACACCTTAGTTTTGTTTGAAATCTCAGGAGGTATAATGGTTCGAGAAAGCCAGTAGAGGAAAGAAACCATAGTAACCATGGTTTTAGGGCCACAAAGTTTAGATTTGGGCCATCAGATCTGTTCGGGAGAAGGAAGATCATTAACAGCTATCATATCTGGGAAATGAGCTCAGTTGTTAACCTTCAAGTCTTTCATACTTCATTGCTTCATAAAATTTTAATATTTTGACAAAAGGAGGAAAAAGCCTCGAAGCTCCAAAGTCCCAAAGTAGATCTACATCGTAGATTGTTTGGGGGAAGGCAATTCGTTGGATCGCCAAGTGGTTTGGTAGTTCGACACTCCAAGGAAATTTCGTTGTAGTGGTGCGGAGTGGAGAGTTCCTTGAAGTCTCGAAGTCCGAAACCAATTCAGATCGTTCATATTTAGGGATACATGTCCAAAGATAAGAAAGTGTTCATAATTTCATTGTTCATTAGTTCGAGGGTAGGGCAGTGTTCGACAGCGAAATCCTCCAAAGCCTGAAGTTTCGAAGTCTTGCAGCCCCGAAGTCCCGAAGCTTCGAAGAACACTTGTTCGAGACTTATAAAGTATGTTGGTGTGAAATCTTTTGGAGTTATGAAGTTCCAAAGCATCAGATGTGATGTGGAATGATGATGTCGATTAAGGTGACGTGGACCCACTTTACACTTGCCACGTGTCAACCTGATTCGTTCTTTTGACAGGATTTTTGTACCAATTGTGATTTGACACGTGTCGCTCGTCAGTGGGGCCACTCTATATTTGAATCTTTAGACTATACAATAAATTTTCCATCCACAAAAGCTACTCTATCTCCATTCTCTTCCAAACAGGAAATAGATACTAGATTATTTTTCAAACCAGGAACATATAAAACATTACTAAGATTAATAGAGTTACATGATTCCATATTGATAGTAGCTTGTCTAATTCCCTTGACTGGATAAGAGTTCTTGTCTCCAAGCTCCACTTTATTAGGTGTCTCCTTTTCATTCATGCTTGAGAAATTCTTACGACACCTGTCATGTGCCTTGAAGCTCCATTATCGATCAACCACATGTTTATTTATATTATGGTAGCTACGGGAGGTATTAACCTCCACGTGTAACCTTTGGAAATACTAGAATATTTTGGGAAGCAAGAGAAACCCTAAAACATTGGATAATAACCCTAGAAGACAAGTCGGCTCAAGAGAATATTTAATATTGAGTTATTAAAATCTAGAAAGAAAAGTTGACCCAGTCAACGTGAGATAGAGTAGTATAAATAAAGGGCGCTAGAGCTCATTTGAAACTCACTCACTCACAACTGCATAAGACTAGTGGTGTGGAAGTTTGGAAAGGGAGTGCAGTTTTTGCAACTGGGATTTTGGTTTTTGGTTGGACTTTCTCTTGGTTATGGTTTGGAATTTTTGCTTGGTATTTTTTTATTATTGCTTGGTTCTCTAGCCTTGGAGAAAGGTTCTCTACATTGTTTGGCTATTGCTCTGCTTCCGGAATTATTCTGTCTGTCAAGGTTAAGGTGCTCAGGGGTGGCCTTTGTGCCTATGGTTGGGTGACAATATTGTTATATTTTCTATGGAAAAATGAGCACATCTCTTTATTACTAACAGTTTATGGGACCACACTATCTTTAGAAATTCTAACCACTAGAAGATAGATTCGGAAGTTATTTGTTAAGCTCATTATGGCACCAGTTACAGTTGTAGCTAGGTTTTTCTGATTATGCAGTTGCAACAAACCCTAACCCTTATGTTCGGGAACTTATGATGAAGAATTTGACCTAATTACTTGATATCCTAGTGCGCCCTAGCCTAGCACACCTCTTGGTACCCTCGACTAGCAAAAAAGTCATGTTTGAATTTTTGGTCCAATTCAAAGTCAAAGGTTGACTTCTACTCAAATTGATTTTATGGTCAAAGTTGAAATTTTAGAGTTTCTAGATTTTTCTAATCATTGAATATAATCTCTTCTTGTCAAGATGGTATCTAGTTTCAGATTGGAAGACAAGTTGGACGATGCTACACGACTTCAAAAGTATGCACTTGTATATGCTATCCAAGTTATATCATCTAGAAAAACATGAGTGTGTTTGCAAGAAAATTATTAGAGACCTTGTCCAAGTTGTAATCTTGGACTCAATGCCTTCAGAGGAACAAGCACACCCTCCATAGCATTTGAGGCTTCGGGGTTCGGGTTTGATTAAATTGTTAAGCTTCAAATTTGTGTATATCAAGGGTGATAGTTGCTACATTACGAATTGTGAAATAAGTCTTTGAAAGATTCTATTATTATTAGGTGCAATGAATACTCGACTGCATGTGAATATTATTGATACATATTCTTATTATGCTTGTTCGCAAGTTGAACTAACATCTCATCTAGATAGATATTTCTTGTTTGCTCTTGTTGTTCTTGTTCTGAGAAAGTACCCTTGTGAAATATGTTTGATGAACAATCCTTGCAGAAGATGTCATAGAAGAAGTTTATAAGGATGACACAATTGTCAGATGGGAAGCAATTAGAACAGATAGAAACAAACTTAAAGAGACTCAGAGGAGTCATACTCGAAGGAAGTCAGAAATCAAAAGGAAACCAGAACAAGCTTGTGAGACTTTGTAGAAAGAAAAGAGAGATGCAACAGACATAAGCATAAACTCTCTCAGATGGAGGGAGTTGATCAAAGAATTCCAAAAGAAGAGCATGTATATTGCTCATTCAGGCATGAATCTAGGATTAGGAGGGAGATAATCCCCAACGATATGATCCATTGAAGAAGAATCCATAAACAATATGAAGTATATATCCATGTTCTTCATTGGAAGTAGCGGCCATGATAAGCAACATGTGTTCAGTTTGACTCTAGAAGAAGTCTTCTTCGAAAAGAAGCCTTGAATATCCTTGGTTGTCCATCTACATTTATGTTCCTATGGTCGAAGTTTGTAGCCTTCATGAAAGAAGGGAATTTAATCTATAGAAGAATACATGAACTCCAACATTGAAGAAAAACATGAGGAAGAACATGAAGATTCCAAGAAAAGAAAGAAAAGTCAGAACAATCAATTTAACCAGTTTGAACCCACTGGAAGCAGTCAAAAAAAGGAATGGAAGGAAGTTGTGATGAATAAAAATGTATATGAGAAATTGTGAAAAATACTTAATGATGCAGGAGCATCGTCAACAAAGCACACATGGAGAGACAACTCAATGCCCTAGCGCGCCTTTTGAAATCATTTTGGAATCTTAAACGTTGGCATTTCCTGCAAATCTTTTTGAACGGATTGAAAACTAAAGAAGATCTAAACGCCTGGAAGATGAACGATCGCTAGAGATCTCGGAGTTTCACTCTTAGACTTTAATGTAATGGTGCTTAAGGGGTAGTTAGTTTTTTTTTTCTTTTCTTCAAGAAGATAGGTAGTCGGAGGGAACCCTAGGAGCCCTCTGGTATAAGTAGAGGTGTTGTATACCCAAATGAGGTTGTTGGAGATTAGGCTACTGGGTACAATGGTAGCTACAAATTAGTAGGAGATTGTTGTAATTTAATTGTTGTTGAATTTTAGTCATTGTTGTTTTATCATAGTTGTAGCCATTTAAATTTGAATGAAGATAACAAACGGATATTGATCCAAATGCATGGTGTTGTTGTTGCTTAAATATTCTATGTTATTTTGTGCTTCATGAATGTATGAGTTATACTGTTGAATGTATGAATCTGTGAAACAATAGATAAGTTTCACTTGTTTCTCTTTCACGAGCATACGCAAGGAGTGTGTATTGTTCGCAAGGAGTGCATTGACAGAGTCTGATTCGACTCAAATCTCAGGAAAGATAACATGGAATTTGTATGAAGAGTGTGCATATCATCTGCAAGGAGTGCATCGACAGAGTCTTTGATTCAGAAGCTCGGGAGGAGTAGCTTGAGAGGTTTCTTGCAGAAGCGTGTGTGAATGTATATTGCAAGGCATGAACAGATCCAAATCCAACTAAGTTTCAAAGAAAACCCTTTAAAGAGTTAAAGGTTCGGAGGGAGACAAGCTCTGAAGAGTCAACGGGAGAAATCTTCCAAAGGGAGAAGCCCCTTTAGGTTTTTCCAAATTAATGACCAAGATCCCTTCAGGAGGAAGAGGGATCATTCTAGACCATTATATATTAGAGAGTTACACAGTGGTTATCCGTGAGTCTTTCAGAAATTCGTAAACCGAAATATTTGGGGTGTATAAGGGTGAAAAACACTGAAGTCTGAAGCTGCGAAGAGATCCCAACCATCAACTTGGAAGTACACGTGTTTCCAGTTCATGAGATTCAAAGAAGAGTCGAGGGGAAAGAGAGGTCACCCGAAGCGGTGTAAGGGGCGAATCTTAGTCGTTGATCAAGAGAGGTACATGGAGCTTGATCTAAGATTTTGGGTATGGAATACTTAGGAGAAGAGGAGTGTCAAGATGTGTGGAACTCCCAAAGACCGGAGTCTGAATGGATCTTAGTCATTGGCTGTGGGAGAGACGAGAACCATAGATCTTCCCAGACGAGTTTGTCATTCGGGGTTTGGAAGAAATGGATGCAGTTGTTGCTAAGAACATTGAAACTCAAAGTTACGAAGCGCTCAAGGGATTAAGCCTCGGGTCATAACCGAGGTTGCATGTGGAGAAGGGCTAGCATAAAGGAGCTAACACCCATAATTTCAATATTTTAAAGCTCTAAGGAAAGGGGCATGTGGGTTGCATATAACCTGCACCTAAGGTGATAGAAGGGCATGTGTTTAATTCAGTTCAAGGATAGCAAGGCCTAAAGGAGCTAATCCAGCTCAGATAGTTGAATATCCTTGATCGGGAGGTTGTGCAACCCCAAGGAGAGAAGGGGGGTCTGCATCAAGTGGTATCAGAGCCACATAATTGATTTATGTAGGCAGAGGAGACAAAGAAGTAGGTTGATGTCATCAAGTGGTATCATATACATCAACACAATGCTGCCTACAAGACGTGAATATTCTCCTATAGAAAATCGATTTGTAGAAAGAGAAATAACATAAATTCGTGCAAGGTTGGATGCAATGGAGACAACGCAAAGGAGAACACCTGATGTTGGAGACGTTAGTGATGCAGAAAGAGAAGAAACATAGGTTGAAGAAGCTGCAAGGGAAGATGTTGTCGAGGAACGCTTGTTGAAAGCGGTTGTCAAATTGGGAGCTAGAGCAAAGATAAACATCCTGATGTATGGAGGCAACTTAGACGTTGAATAATTACTTGATTGGATACAAGAAATGGATAAGTATTTCGACTATGAAGACATCGATGAGGATAAGAAGGTGAGACATGTTGTCACCAAGTTAAACATACATCCAGCGCTATGGTGGGATGAATTGCAGGCCGATAGACGAAGAAAAGGTAAGCACAAGATTAAGATTTGGGATAGAATGGTAGCCAAGTTGAAAGCTAAGTTCATACCCAAGGAATATCAGATAAATCTGTTCAGGAAGTTACAGAACCTGAGATAGAAGGGAATGACAATGAAAGAGTACATAGAAGAGTTTTACAGGCTGAGCATCAGAACTGGGCAGAGGGAGAAATATGATGAAAAGGTTGTCAAGTATATAAATGGCATGAGGTATGAGATCCGGTATGAAATTAGCATGATGACAGTGAGGACAGTGGAGGATGCTTATCAGATTGCACTGAAGGCAGAAGAGAAGTTGGCTAGAAAAAAAAATCCAGTGAAGCATAGGTAGAAGTCTGAAAAGAGGTAATGGAATTGTCCAAGACAAGGCATAGAAGCCCAAGGGCGAGAATGAAAAACCACACGGTCACTCAAAAAGAGGAGGAAGTTCCCAAGGGAGACAGAGTGGTGGAAGAAATTATTTCCTTGAGGAAGAGGAAGAGGCAGAGGAGGAGAGATAAGGTGTTATGCATGTGGAAATACAAGACACATGTCTTGGGAATGTTCGGAGAAAAAGAAAGAAGGAGGTGAAGCTCACATTTCAAAAGTGCAGAAGCTAAATGTTGAAGCAGAAGGTCCAGAAGATGGAAGATCTTTGATGTTGAAGAAGGTTCTCTTGAAGCCAAAACCAGAGGTTGAAAATCCATATCAGAGGAACATTTTGTTCAGAACTGCTTGCAACATTAAAGATAGGGTATACAAAGTGATAATTGACACTGGGAGAACTGATAATCTAGTATCCATAAAGATGGTGGGGAAATTGGATCTGGAGACAACTGCACATCTGAATCCATATAAAGTCTCATGGTTGTAGAAAGGTCACCAGGTAATGGTAACTAAACAATGCCTTGTTGAATTTAAAATAGGAGGATATAGAGATGAGATTTTGTGTGACGTGATTACCATGGATGTATGTCATGTTTTGTTGGGGAGACAATGGAAGTTTGACAGGAATGTCATCATGATGGGAGAAAAAATACTTATACTTTGGAGAAGAATGGTAGGACACACATGTTGATGCCAATAGAGGAGAATAAAGGAAAGGAAGAAGTCAGCACAAGTATACTTCTCATGAGTGGGAAGGAACTTCTGAGTGAAGTTAAGAAAGAACAGGAGATGGAGTTTGTTGTGGTGAGGAAACCCAAAGTTATCCTTACAAGTACTTCTATGGACGATTTGCCTGAGGAAGTTAAGGAGTTGTTGGAGAAATTTTCCGACATAGTAATGGATGAGTTACCTAATTCATTTCCACCCATTAGGAGTATCATTCATCATACAGATTGACACCTCAAGAGAATGAGGAGGTAACTAGATAAGTCCAAGATTTATTAGACAAGGGTTTGGTCAGATAAATCTTGATTCCATGCGCAATACAAACTGTGTTGAGTCCAAAGAAAGATGGAGGATGGAGAATGTGTACAGACTCAAGATCCATAAACAAGATCACCATCAAGTACAGATTTCCTTTGCCAAGGATGGATGACTTAATGGATTGTTTAAGTGGAGAATTGTTTTTTTCAAAGATAGATTTGAAAAGTGGATATCACCAGATAAGGATGAGGGAAGGTGATGAGTGGAAAATAGCCTTCAAGACTAATGAAGGGTTGTATGATTGGCTTGTTATTCCATTTGGCTTAACAAATTCCCCAAGTACTTTTATGAGATTGATGACTAAGGTATTGAAATATTTCATTGGTAAGTTTGTGATTGTATATATGGATGATATATTGGTCTTCAGTAAAACTGAAGAAGAACATTTCAGACATCTGACATTAGTGATGAGAAGACTGCAGAGGAAGAAGCTACTGATAAATTTAAAGAAATCCTTTTTTATGAATATAGAACTCATTTACTTAGGTTTTGTGATATATTCAAATGAATTGAAGATAGATCCAGAGAAGGTGAGAGCAATCAGAGAATGGTCATCACCAAGGAGCATATTTGAGGTGAGAAACTTCCATGGATTAGCGAGTTTATATCGGAAGTTCATTAGAAATTTCAGTGGGATTGGTGCACATATGATGGATACGGTGAAGAAAATACACAAGTATTTCAAGTGGATGGAAGAGGCTGAGAAAAGTTTCAATATATTGAAGGAGAATATAAAAGAACAACCAATCCTGGTCTTGCCAAATTTCGAGAAGACATTTCAAGTAAGATGTGATGCGAGTGGAGCTGCAATTGGAGCGGTCTTGAGCCAAGATAATATACCTGTTGCATATTTCAGTGAGAAGTTGAATGACAATAAGAAGAATTACTCCACATATGATAAGGAATTGTATGCAATAATTCAAGCCTTGAAGAAATGGAGGCACTACCTTGTTCCAAAAGAATTTGTTTTGTATAGCGATAATCAGGCTTTACAATTCATAACCAAACAGGAGAAGTTAAATTAGAGACATGCTAAGTGGATAGAGTTTATGAAAAAATTTACTTTTGTCATTAAACACATTTCTAGTAATGCTAACAAGGTTGTTGATGCATTAAGTAGGAGATGTATGGTTCTGCAGGAATTTCAAGTAAATACCTTAGGGTTTGAACACCTTAAGTTGATGTACTGTGATGATTGAGATTTCAAAGAAGCATATGATGCATATGAAGGATGTGCGAATCATGTGCTCAGAGATAGAATTAAGTGGACAGAGGATATGATTCAAGATGGATTTTTTTTTAAGGGTTGCAAGTTGTTCATACCAAAGTGTTCAATGAGAGAAAATATGTTGAAGGAAAAACATAGTGGAGGTCTAGTAGGACATTTCGGCCATGACAAAACATTTGCACAATTGAACAGTTCATACTATTGGACAGGTATGAGAACAGAGGTGAAGAAGTTTGTAAACAAATGTAATATTTTCCGTATCCAAAAGGAAAGAAACATAATATTGGATTGTATCAGCCATTTCCTATTCCAGATAGGCCTTGGGATGCAATAAGCATGGATTTTGTGTTGGGATTTCCAAGAACCCAAAATGGAAGTGATTCCATATTTTTTGCAGTTGATAGATTCTCAAATATAGCACACGTTATCCCATGCAAGAAGATTAGTGATGCAACACACATTGAAAATTTGTTTTTCAAGGAAGTTGTGAGACTTCATGGGTTTCCCAAAAGTATTGTCTCAGATAGGGACACTAAATTTATTGGTCATTTTTGGAGAACATTATGGAAGAATTTGGGGACATAAATCTCTTTTAGTTCAACATATCACCCTCAAACGGATGGACAGACTAAGGTGGTAAATCGAAGTTTAGGATATTTGTTGAGGAGTTTGGTCACTGAACATCATAGCTAGTGGGATCAAATTCTGTCACAAGCAGAGTTTGCATACAATGACTCAGTGAAAAAAATTACGGAAAGGAATCCATTCCAGATAGTGTATGGAATGAAGCCAAGAGGAGTATCAGAATTGAGAGACCTGGAGCAAAGTGAATTCAGAAGTGCTGGAGCAGAAGACTTCGCTACAGAAATGTAAAAGCTTCATAATCAGATCAGGGAGCAGTTGCAGAAAAGCAACAGAGAGTATAAACAAAGAGTTGATTAGCATAGGAGATAACTTCTATTTGAAGTAGGAGATCAATTTTTAGCTCATCTTAGGAAGGAAAGGTTCCCAAGGGGAACATATAACAAGTTGAAGTTGAAGAAGATAGGACCATGCAAGATTCTAAGGAAATTTGGTGCAAATGCTTATGAGATAGAGTTTCCAAAGGATGTGGGTATATCACCCATATTTAATGTTTCATACCTATATCCTTATAGGTAAAATGACACAGAAAGATCAGAAGACCAACCAGAGACTCAGTGGGAGAAGCATATGCCTCTAGCAGAAAAGTAACTGATGGAAAAGATCATTGATCGGAGGATTAGCAAGAAGACCAAGAGAAAGAATTATTTGGAGTATTTGGTAAAGTGGAAAAGACACCCAATAGAAGATGTTAGTTGGGTAAATGAAGCTAATATCTAGAAGCATGGGAAGTCATTGCATGATCTCATGGACATGAGTCCATGAATTTTTGCCCAGGGGAGTATGATGAAGGAGCATTGTCAACAAAGAACACGTTGAGAGAAAACTCAATGCCCTAGCGCGCCTTTTGAAATCATTTTGGAATCTTAAACACTGGTGTTTCCTGCAAATCTTTTTGAGCAGATTGAAAATTGAAGAAGATCTAAACGCTTGGAAGTTAAACGATTGCAAGAGATCTCAGAGTTTCACTCTTAGACTTTAATGTAACGGTGCTTAAGAGGTAGTTAGTTTTTCATTTCTTTTCTTCGAGAAGATAGGTATTCGGAGGGAACCCTAGGAGCCCTCTGGTATAAATAGAGGTGTTTTATGCCCAAATGAGGTTGTTGGAGATTAGGTTATTGGGTACGATGGTAGCTACAAATTAGTAGGATATTGTTGTAATTTAGTTGTTGTTGAATTTTAGTCATTGTTGTTTTATCATAGTTGTATCCATTTACATTTGAATGAAGATAACAGAGGGATATTGATCCAAATGCGTGGTGTTGTTGTTGCTTAAATATTCTCTATTATTTTGTGCTTCATGAATGTATGAGTTATACTGTTGAATGTATGAATATGTGAAACAGTAGATAAGTTTCACTTGTTTCTCTTCCACAAGCTTACGCAAGGAGTGTGTATTGTCCGTAAGGAGTGCGTTGACAGAGTCTGATTTGGCTCATAGCTCAGGAGAGATAACATGAAATTTGTATGCAGAGTGTGCATATCATCCACAAGGAGTGCATCAACAAAGTCTTTTATTCAGAAGCTTAGGAGGAGAAGCTCGAGAGGTTGCTCGCAGAAGCATGCGTGAAGTTTTGTTGCAAGTTGTGCACATATCCAAATCCAACTAAGTGTCAAAGAAAACCCTTTAAAGAGTTAAAGGTTCAGAGGGAAACAAGCTTCGAAGAGTTAACGGGAGAAAAGTTGGAAACGGAGAAGCCCCTTTAGGTTTTTCCAAGTTAACAACCAAGATCCCTTCAGGAGGAAGTGGGGTAATTCTAGACCATTAGATCTCATAGAGTTGCACGGTGGTTAGCCGTGAGTTCTTTCGAAAATTCGTAAACCAGAAGATTTGGGGTGTACAAGGGTGAAAAACATTGAAGTCTGAAGCTGCGAAGAGATCCCAATCGTTGACCTGGAAGTACACGCGTCGCCATATCGTGAGATTTAAAGAAGAGTCAAGGGGAAAGAGAGGTCACCTGAAGCGGAGTAAGGGGCGAATCTCAGTCGTCGATCAAGAGAGGCATGTGGATATTCATCTAAGATTCTGGTTACAGGATACTTTGGAGAAGAGAAGTGTCAAGATATGCAGAACTCCCAAAAATTGGAGTCCGAACGAATCTCATTCATTGGTTGTGGGAGAGACGAGAATCGTAGATCTTCCCAGACGAGTTCGTGATTTGGGGATCAGACAAAATGGGTGTAGTTGTTGCTAAGAACGTTGAAACCTGAAGTTACGAAGCGCTCAGGGGATTAAGCCTTCGGTCATAGTCGAGGTTTCATGTGGAGAAGGGATAGCATAAAGTAGATAACACCCAGAATTTCAATATTTTAAAGCACTAAGGAAAGGGGCCTGCAGGTTCCATATAACCTATTCCTAAGGTGATAGAAGGGCTTGTGTTTAATTCAGTTCAGGGCCAACAAGGCCTAGAGGATCTAATCCAACTCAGATAGTTTAATATCCTTGACTGGGAGGTCGCACAACCCCGAGGAGAGAAGGGGGGTTTGAATAAATTAAGCATTGATAGATATAAGGCAAGACTCAGTGCTAGAGGGTTCCCCCGGTAGGAGGGAGAAAACTACGATGAAAAAATGTTCTAGTAACCAGATATACCTCTACCTGAGCCATTATATCTCCTACAGTATCCATGGGTTGGAGTTTACATCAGATGAATGAAAAGACTGTTCTTCTCAACAAAGTAAGTGAAGAAGAAGCATATGTAGAGAAACCTCAAGTTTTTGTGGTATACTATAAAGAGACCCTTGTATGCAGATGGAAGAAGACCTTGTATGGATTCAAGCAAACTTGGTGCAGAACCTCTCATGTAAAGGAGAATCGTGGTGAAAACTTCTTATGACAGAGGAATTATATTGAAATGGTTCTTCAGAAGTCCGATATGATGGATTGAAAATCCATGGAAAACTCCCATGATGACAGATTTGAAGAAGTTGAGAGACTCTAATCCAGTAGACTCATCTCTGTATTGACAATTGATTGGCTTGTTAATGTATTTGGAGAATAATCAGCCAGATATTTTCTTTATGGGACATTTAAGTTATGGTATACAGTTGCATGGATTTATCAATTCAGATTGGGAAGGGAGTGTAGATGACATAAGAAGTGCTACTTGGATATGTTTCAGTTTGATATTTTCCACGATTTCATGGGCTAGCAAGAATCAGAATTTTGTTGCACTCAACACTGCAGAAGCAGAGTATATTGCAGCTTGTGATGCTTGTACTGAAGCAGTGTGGCTCCGTAAGTTGGTTTATGGACTGTCTGATCAGGTGTTGGATTCGACCATGATATATTGTGATGATTAGAGCTATGTGAAGCTTTCAAAGAACCCGATGTTCCATGACAGGTCAAAGCACATTGAGATTAAGCATTATTTTCTTCGTGATAAAGTCCAGAGGGGAGAAGTGGCTCTCTAGTATATCTCCACAAATGAGAAGATAAAAGATATTTTGGCAGGGATGATTTAAGGGGATAAATTTCGCTCATGGGCTAATTTTCGATGGTTTTTCCAAAAACGAGATTCGTTATTTTAAAAATTATTCGCCCAAATTCTATAGGATAAAATTAATTTACCTTAAAAATCGCCAAAATTTTATAAAAACTATATAAAATACTTAGAAATTTGAATATTTTTACAAAAATATCGTCAAACATTTATAGTTGACATATGAAGTATTAGTAAGATTCGCCAAGGTTTCTACATTTTAAAATAAATTTCCATCCTTAAAATCATCCCTGACTCAAATGTTCGGTAACCACTTTTCACAAGATGATCGTCGTCATATTCGACATCAGGCCCCCCGCTACCTCCTCATCGGAGACATCCTATACCGACGAGGAGTTGACACCATTCTTCGGCGATTCTTGACTATTGACGAAGCCAATAGAGTTTTAAACGACTGCGACTGCGACAGCGGCGCATGTGGGGACCATCTGTCGAGCATATCCACTGCTCAGAAGATTCTCCGAGCCGGTTACTTTTGGCCTACCTTGTTTCACGATTGCATTCACGCCGTGAAACGATGTGAGCAATGTCAGCTCTACACCAATAAAGCCCGGGCTCCCCCCGCTCTTCTTCATCCCGTCATCACTGCCAACCCTTTTTGTAAATGGGGCATCAAATTCATGACTTGTAATCCCCCCTCCAGCAATGGTCACAAATACATTGTTGTCGTCGTTGATTACTTCACCAAATGGGAAGAAATTATGCCCATCTTCAACAACACCGCTAACACTGCAGCACGTTTTTTCTTTAACCACGTCATATCCCGCTTTGGAGTACCACTCCAACTCGTTTCCGATCATGGGAAACACTTCGAGAATGAGATCTTCATCGAACTCTCATATTGGTTAGGGTTCTCTCATGAGTTTGCCTCACCATATTACCCTCATTCTAATGGACAGGTTGAAGCAGTTAACAAAGTCCTCAAGACCATGTTACAGTGCACGGTTAATAAACATAAAATCAATTGGCATCATATGTTATTTTCCGCACTATGGGCTTACCGTACAGCGGTGAAAATAGCTACTGGTTTCACACCATTTCATCTAGTCCATGGGGTGGAGGCAACTCTTCCCATCGAGTGTGAAATTCCCACCTTACACACCGCAATTGAGCTATTACCCGACATTTCTCCAATGGAGCAGTGCTTGCTGAACTTGGAGTCTCTGGATGAAGATCGTCGATCTTCCTTACAGAATAACGAGGCAGCTAAGAAACGATCCAAGGCTACCTTTGATCTCCATGTCAACCTTCGCTCATTTCGTGAAGGCAACCTCGTCCTAGCTTATGATATCGCTCATGATACCTTTGGCCACGGAAAATTCAAGTCACTCTTGCATGTCCCATACATTATCCAACATTGCCTCACCAAAGGTGCATACATCCTGGCCTCCCCTGAAGGCCTCTCTCTCAAAGAACCCGTCAACAGGTTGTATCTCAAGAAATTCTACGCTTAAACATAGTCATTCTACTTTTAGTTTATTTCTTTTATAGAATTTTTAATCTTTTTTCCTCCCTCACGTCTAAACTATCCTTTGTGCTATTGACAGATGCTTCCTCCACCAGCCTACCACA
>JZKD02S1925822.1:313051-324941 GCA_000966675.3 Picea glauca | reverse complement strand
CCTCATGTACTTCTTTCACTACATGGTTGTCAAACTCATTAATGAAATTCAAAATATTACATATTTTCCTATCATCTTCAAATACTTGCTATGAGCCAATGTTATCAGGAACATAAGGATGAAAACCTACCTCAACCACATACTTGATGTAAGGATTTGATAAGCATGGTTTAAATAATGCATAAGTGGATGCCATGGAGTCTGCCAACTAATTGAGATATCTAGGTACAACAATGATATTTAATGTAACGTAGAACTCTATTTCATCCCATACTAATTCTTTGTATTTTTTTAACCGAGGATTCCTAGTTTCACACAACACTTTGAGTTGGTTAACCACCAACTCAGAATCCCCCTTTACCTTCAATTATTTGATCCCCATGTTTAGGATCGTCCAAACAATGCAACATCCACTATTCTCTAAAAAGTCTCACTTTCTATGTCTCGAAAAATGGGATGTCTACTTCCTCTCGTATTTGCTGCCCACTTCGTTAATAAGAACATACCCCATTGGACTGGACAATCAATCACCACTACATCAATGGTCATGATCTTCATAGGACTTACATGTAAACAAACCTGGAGGTCTTTGATTACCCCAAAAACCAATACCTCTCTTGCATTAACTGCTTGAACATTTAAAACATTAACTAGTAGAGAGATAAAAAAATGGAGCATGACAATCACTTGCCTTACCTTTACCCAAAAATACCTGTTGATTCTCATCAAAGAGATTGATTGTATTAACTATACCAATGAATCAACTGACTGCTTCCTTTTTCCCTTGCATGTGAATTAATTTCTTAAGGGGCACTGGGATCTTGATCTTTGAAAGTCCCCCCTCTAAATAAAAATGAGTAGGATCATGTTGCATAGGAGGGATTATTGCTGGAGGATCATCGTTGATTACTGGTGCTAATGGTGCCTTACCCCTTCACACATACGTCTGAGTAATCTCGTCTACCAAAGTTGTCGCATTAGTTTCGGCCTCTTGCCTAAGATGGGGGTTTATCTGACTTGCGTGGACAATTGTGGCCGTGGGTTGCATATTAACTTGAAGTGCACAAGATTGCTTAGAATTCAAATGAACAAACTCTTTAGTACTTACCTGACTATAATATGCTACTTGGAAAATATGTGAACCTTCCCCTTCATCCATCTCTGACAAAACATTGAGTGTATCTTCCTGTTGTTCCGAAAAATATGCTTCTTGCTTGTAAATATAGGTCGTATGTGAAAATACAATGCATGTTGCTTAGCAATGAGGTAATTTGCATGCTCTACAAAAACGCTCTGAAGCTGAATGATCCACAAAGTTATTAGCTGTCATCAGGACTAGAACCTTTATCTCTTATGGCTTCCTTGTCTGTTGAAAAAGGCCTCCTAGGTGGGAATTGCCTATGGGTGGGTA
Organism: Picea glauca; assembly: GCA_000966675.3. NCBI lineage: Eukaryota > Viridiplantae > Streptophyta > Pinopsida > Pinales > Pinaceae > Picea > Picea glauca. The sequence continues at coordinate 323,530 of JZKD02S1925822.1, read as the reverse complement.
TCACATTATGTTGAGTCTAGATGATCTTCTCAAGCTTCACCATTCTATTGCTCAAATCACTAACTGCTCCCAATACCTTTGGATTTATATCTACTTCAAACTCTTCCTTAGGTACCTACAACTCTTGTGTGGATGGATGTTGTGTTTTCCTGGCTTAAGGATCGACCAAAGTTGAGGAAGGTACTTTTGTTGTTGGGTTGCCATAACATTATTCTCGGTCTTCAAAGCAACAACAAACACAACATCTAGAATTATAGGATTTCTATCCCTGAGAAACATACCAAAAATTTCATAAAATTTCTCAAGATAAGATACCAAAGCAAAAACAATGTTAGGTTTCATAGTAATAGGAATTTAAAGATAAGCCTTAGAAAAACGAGTATTAAATTCATTCATAGTTGCATTCTCCTTATTTTTAATATTAGCAAAGTTTCTGAGTAAAAGATAATGATCCTGATTAATCCCCCATCTTTCGGTGAACCTGTCTTGAAATTAATTCCATCCATCAATGGAGTTATTCAAAATACCTTTGTACCAAGCATGTGCCTCTCCTTCCAAAGTTGGCACAAACATATTCATTGCGACGTCTTCATGTTCAATTTACTTATCATCAATCACTTTCAAAAATCGATCCAGATGGTCCTCAACATTGATTGCATTATTTTCTTGGAACCTGGTAAGATTTTTAATACAATCTGTGGTGGGAATGGAATTGGGTTGCCCCTGGATCTAAGTTATATCTAATGGAGCATAAGCCATGAAAGAAAACCTAATTTCCATTTTTTGAGTTGAACTTGGAACAACTAAAGTAGATAATAATGGGGTAGAGGAAGAAATTACCAGAGCTGACGAGGGATCGCCACTATCCTCAGCCCAACACTATTGAGTGAAGAAAATGTCCAGGTTCCCCTAAACCTCGATGATGTAATTAAAATTTTCCGGAAAATGTTTTCTTGCTATTCAAGAGATGGAACAAGTCCTTGTGTAGGATCAAATCTAGATGATCTTCTAGGGATCCCCAGTGGAGTTGATCCTATTTACTGTGAAGTCTCCAGGTGAGTTTGAAATGAAATAAATGCAATGAAACAAAAACTCACCAACTATCATTGCAATCTGAGGATTTTCGTGTCCCCAACAATGATTCCAATTTGTTAGCACACTTTTTAGCACCTAAATCAGATTTGAAATAAAATAAAATCACAAATGAAAAAGTGGCTAATTCCAAGAGAGAATTCCCCAAGTATCATTGATAAATCCCCTCTCCATTTTGCCATGTTTTGAGTTGAACTTGGAACAACTAAAGTAGATAATAATGGGGTAGAGGAAGAAATTACTAGAGTTGACGAGGGATCGTCGATATCCTCACCAAAACACTACTGAGTGAAGAAATTACCTAGGTTTTTGTAACCCTCGATGATGTAATTAAACTTTTTCGTAAAAGTTGCTCTATTTCTTCAAGAGATGGAAAAAGTCCTTGTGTAGGATCGAATATAGATGATCTTCTAGGGCTCCCCGGTGGAGTCCATCCTATTACTGTGAAGTCTCCGGGTGATTTTGAAATGAAATAAATGCAATGAAATGAAAATCTCACCAACTTTCATTGCAATCCGAGGATGGTCGTGTCCCCAATAATGACACCAATTTGTTAGCACACTTTTTAGCACCTAAATCAGATCTGAAATATAGTAAAATCACATATGAAAAGGTGGCTAATTCTAGGAGAGATTGCCCTAAGTATCACCAGAAAACTCCCTCTCCATTTGGGCTGGTGCGTGCCAACCTCAGGGGGGTGTTCCTAAATGCTTTATTGTTGTCATACACCTGTAAAATTTCCAATTTAATACAAAACAACAACAACAAGAAAGTGTGTTTTTGGATAACATTTGGGCCACCGAAGGGTAAGTAACCGTATATAAGTTTAAATTGGATGAAAATCCTTGCATCAAAATTACTTTGATGGAAGGAAAGAAGAGAAAGATGTGATATTATTAGGTTGAAAACACCACAACAATATGCTCAAAAAACTAATTAATGCATAAAACTCAATATAATACCGACAAGATTCGACAACTTGGTACCAACACACCAAAAATTTATTATTAATCTTACCAAAGGGATGTTTTCACCACTAAACACAAGTACATAACAGACCAAAGTATTGCTCTTTAGTTAAAGAATAGAATCTAGAGCAATGAGAAGAATGTGAGAGAGAAAATATCACAGCTGCTGCTCAGAGAAATTCGACCCCATAATAATGAGGAGAAGCCTCGATATATAATAGTCAGGGCACATCAAGTGTGATGATAATAATTGGGCACATGAGAGGATAAGGTAATGCATTATATGTCAAAGTGTCACACATGTGGGAGAAACAAGAGAGAGAGAGCGAAAGTTTGGAGGATAAGAGGGAGAAAGGAAAGGTTAACTCATGATACCAAGGAAAAGAGAAAGAGGGAGGTGCATTAATTGACACATGCGCTAGAAAATAGGGAGATGAAGGCTCACATGTGTGGGAGAAGGAAGTATGGAAACACACGTGTGAAGGTGCATGCGAGGGATGGCTCACCCATGTGGGAGAATGAAGGAGAGAAAGAGTTCACATGAGGAGATAGAAAGTGAGATAAATGGAAAGTGAAATAATTATGCATTAAATGAAGGCTCACACATGTGGAAGAGGGAAAGAAACATGCACACACGTGGGATATGTTGATGTTACGGTAGCTGAGGGAGGTATTAACCTCTACGTGTAACCTTTGACGAGACTAGACTATTTCGGGAAGCAAGAGAAACCCTAAATAGTTGGTTAAGAACCCTAGAAGACAAGTCGACTCAAGAGAATAATTTATATTAAATTATTAGCCTCCAAGAGAAGAAGTTGGCCCAGTTAATTGGCCTGGAGGAATATAAATAGAGGGCACTTGAGATCATTTGTCACACACGCTCTCATGAATTCATAAGGACTAGTGGTGCACATGACTGGAGGAGAGTTGCAACTGCTGCAGTGGTGACTTGGTCTTTGGTTATGGTTTGGAATTTCTGTTTGGTACGCTAACTTTGGAGAGAGGTATGCTATCTTGGTTGGCTATTGGTTCTAGTGATTACTTCTAGAATTATTCTGTCTGTCAAGGTTAAGGTGCTTGGGGGTGGCCTTTGTGCCTATGGTTGGGTGACAATATAGTGATATTGTCTATGGTGAAATGAGCACACCTATTATTTTAACGGGTTATGGGCCCACACTATCTTCAAAAAATCTAACCATTGGAAGTATATTGGGAGAATTGTTTCAGTTGCAGTTACAGTCAGAGTTTTGCTACAACAACAAAACCCTAACCCTCTTGTTAAAGCACCTTAAGTGAAGTGCTTGACCTAGTTTTTGGATAGCCTAATGCACCCTATCCATGTACACATCCTGGTACTCTTAGAAAGCCAAGGAGTCAAAATTGTGTTTTTGGTCAAAGTCAAAGGTTGACCAAGTTAAAGTCAAAGTCAAAGTCAAATCATCCATGAATTACTTTATGAAGTCAGAAAACACATTAGAAGGGGATTTAAACTTCAGAGCATGGAAGAAAAGGATTGACCTCATCCTTGCCAAGAATAAAGTCCTAGATATCGTGAAAGGAAATATCATGGAACCACAGTTTGAAGCAGGAAAAGAGAAGGAACCTCAGAACATTACATCACTAGAGAAGTTCAAGAGAGATATGTCAAAGGCACAATGATTTGAATTCCATGATTATGGCCACTACACAATGGATTGTCCTAAAATAACAAAGAAGAGAAAAGAGAGACATCATGCATCAACTGCCAATGATGAAGAACCTTCAAAGAAGAAAAAACATGATAGAATAAATTTATTCTATTATTTAGCTCTTACTAGAAACATTGAAGATGACATTGTTAGAAATAAAGAGACGTGCTCATTTATCCATAGACAATATAACAATATTGTCACCCAACCATAGGCACAAAGGCCATCCCCAAGCACATTAACCTTGATACACATAATAATTCCAGAAGCAGACCAATAACCAACCAAGGTAGCACACCTTTCTGCCAGGCTAGCACACCAAGCAAGAATAACCAAAGACCAAGCAGAAAGTCCAAACCATAACCAAGAGAAAGTCCAACCAAAAACCAAAATCCCAATTGCAGCAGCTACACTTCCTCTACAAACTTGCGCACCACTAGTATTATGCAATTGTGAGTGACATAGTGTCAAATGAGCTCTAGTGCCCTCTATTTATACTGCCATATCTCACTTTGACTGGGGCAACTTCTCTTTCTGGAGGCTAATAGCTCAATATTAAATATTCTCTTGAGATGACTTGTCTTCTAAGGTTATTATCCAACATTTTAGGGTTTCTCTTGCTTCCCAAAATATTATAGTCTTGTCAAAGGTTACTTGTGGAGGTTAATACCTTCCGTAGCTACCATAATATCAACACTCGATCCTAGCTACGGATGTATTAAAGGAAATGATCTTGAGCACAAACATACCATTCAAATGGTAGCATCATGATAACCACATAGGATATTTCATGATCACGGGGATCAACTCACGAGAAACATCATCACTATCAGTATCATCTGATAGCATCAACTACATCATCTCTTGAAGCCATACTACATCTGAGTAATCATGAATGATGTTGAATAAGTCACTCACTCCACAGAGTGATAGAAGAACCATTATTCTAATCCAAACGTATGTCCCGGAAGAATAACTGTTCCAACAGATGCTAGAAGTCACGCCATGGAATACAAGGACTATTCTTCTAATCCAGACATACGTCCTAGAAGAATGACTATCCTAGGCCATTTTCCCTCCATCCACTACTGTGAACTCAAGGAAAATGTCTATCCTGTACCAATATTTCCACTCTGGTCACTACTATGAACTCAGGGAGACAAACCATTTTCCTAATCTGGACATACGTCCTAGAAGAATAGTTGTCCATGGTACACCAAGAATCTGTCAACCTGGACCATTCTCCATAGGGAGAATGTATGTCCACTAACATAATTTCAACCTGGACCATCCTCCACAAGAAGGATGTTTCTCCACCAACAATCTGTCATGCCTGGACCATTCTCCACCTGGAGAATGTCTGCCCATCAACATGCTGACTATCCATCTAGCTGGAAATCATCTCCAACACTAGTGGTAGTCTCCATGGCAATCAGAACAATGCCATCCAATAAAACACAACTGTGTTTATCCATAGTAGTACACAACTACTACCTAGTGGTACACAACTAATCTTAGCAGCAAACAACTACTAACCAGTGACACATAGTCACTATCAGTGGATCACATCCACCACAATAGCATACAAGTAGTGTCCATAGACATATAGTCTCCACAAAAATCATATTATCTGATATCAACCTGCATAAACAATATCATGATACACACTGAGTCATCTGGGCCATTCTTCCAGTCACATGTGTGAGATCTAGAAGAGAATCTTCCCTCAGAAAGTAAAACATCAACCATGGGCTATCTGGACTATTCTTCTCAAGCATAGAAGAATAAATGTCCATGATTTCTGAGCTTGGACCATTCACTTAACTGGGCCATTCCTCTGGCACTAATTATAGTGCAACCTAGAGAGAATGAGTCTTCCCTAGGGAATTCCTGTACCTTCTTGATGAACCTAAACTATTCACCTAATTGTGCCATTTCTTCGGCACTAATCACAATGCAACATGGATAGAATGAGTCTTCCGTAGGGAATGACTATCTGGACCATTTCCTATGGAAATCATTGTCTTGCACCAACCTCCAAAATAGACCATTCTTCGAAACTTCTCACAACTGCGAACTTTGAAAGAATGACTTCCCAACGAGGCAAACCATTCTACTTGACAACTACTCAGAGTGATTTCCAAGAAGAATGACTATCCTAGACCATTCCCCCACACTGGCCACAAGGGGAATCACTGTCTATGGTACATCAACAATCTATCAGACCATTTTCATTATGAAAATGACTATCCGATTTGGACCATTTTCCAAACTGGAAAACGATTGTCCGTTAGAAATATCGAACCACTTTCTAGATTGGAAAGGAACTGTCGAACCTGGACCATTTCTGAACTGGAAAATGACTGCCCATAAATAAATAACATTATATCATTTCTCCCTCCCAACCTGGGAGTAATCACTTCCTTTTTCAATAAGGAAGTTGTCTCCATGAGCCCTAGCTTGTCCCTTAAGTACAAAAACTTTTAATCTTGGACATAGGATTTACCAAAATATCTTCTATCTTCTCATTTGTGGGGATATACTGGAGAGCCACTTCTCCCCTCTAGACTTTATCACAGAGAAAATAATGCTTAATCTCAATGTTCTTCGACCTGTCATGGAAAAATGGGTTCTTTGAAAGCTTCACATAGTTGTAATCATCACAATATATCATGGTCGAATTCAACACCTGATTAGACAGTCCATAAACCAACTTACGGACCCACACTTCTTCTATACACGCCTCACAAGCCGCAATATACTCTGCTTCTGCAGTGCTGAGTGCAACAAAATTTTGTTTCCTGCTAGCCCATGAAATCGTGGAAAATCTCAAACTGAAACATATCCAAGTAGCACTTATTTTTTCATTTGCACTCCCTTCCCAATCTAAATCGAAAAATCCATGCAACTATATATCATAACTTAAACGTCCCATAGAAAAAATATTTGGCTGGTTATTCTCCAAATACATTAATGAGCCAATCAATTGTCGATAAAGAGACAAGTCTACTGGATTATATTCTCTCCTCTTCTTCAAATCTTTCATCATGGGAGTTTTCCATGGATTTTGAATACATCATATCGGACTTCTGAAGAACCATTTCAATATACTTGCTCTGTCATAGGAAGTTTTCACCACACTTATGATTTACATGAGAGGTTCTGCACCAAGTTTGCTTGAATCCATACAAGGTCTTCTTCCATCTTCATACAAGGGTCTCTTTCTGGTATACCACAAAACCTTGAGGTTGCTCTATATACACTTATTCTTCAATTACTCCGTTGAGAAGAATAGTCTTTACATTCATTTGATGTAAACTCCAACCCATGGATACTGCAGGAGATATAATGGCTCAGGTAGAGGTATATCTAGTTACTAGAACAAGATTTCATTGTATTTTCTCCCTCCTACTAGGAGAACCCTCTAGCGCCGAGTCTTGCCTTATATCTATCAATGATTAAGTGATGCAAAACCCCCTTCTCTCCTCGAGGTTGCATGACCTCCCGGTCAAGGATATTCAACTATCTGAGCTATATTATCTCCTCTGGGCCTTGTTGGCCCTGAACTGAATTAAACACAAGCACTTATATCACCTTAGGCACAGGTTATATGGAACCCGCAGGCCCCTTTCCTTAGTGCTTTAAAATATTTAAATTTCGGGCGTTATCTACTTTATGCTATCCCTTCTCCACTTGCAACCTCGACTATGACCCGAGGCTTAATCCCCTAAGTGCTTCGTAACTTCGGGTTTCAACGTTATTAGCAACAAATGCATCCATTTTGTCCGAACCCCAAATCACGAACTCGTCTGGGAAGATCTACGGTTTTCGTCTCTCACACAACCAATGACTGAGATTCATTCGGACTAAGGTTTTTGGGAGTTCCTCATGTCTTGACACTCCTCTTCTCCGAAGTATTCCGTACCCAGAATCTTAGATCAAGATCCACATGCCTCTCTTGATCAACGATTGAGATTCGCCCCTTACTCCGCTTTGGGCGACCTCTCTTTCTCCTCGACTCTTCTTTGAATATCATGAACTAGTGACACGTGTTCTTCCAGGTCAATGATTAGGATCTATTCACAGCTTTGGACTTCGACGTTTTTCACCCTTGTACACCCCAAATCTTTTGGTTTACGAATTTCTGAAAGAACTCACGGCTAACCACCATGCAACTCTGTGAGATCTAATGGTTTGGAACAATCCCGCTTCCTCCTGAAGGGATATTGATCATTAATTTGGAAAAACCTAAAGGGGCTTCTCCCTTTCGAAGTTTTCTCCCGTTAACTCTTCGGATCTTGTCTCCCTCTGAACCTTTAACTCTTTAAAGGGTTTTCTTTGACACTTAGTAGGATTTGGATCTGTGCACAACTTGCAACAGAACTTCACACATGCTTCTGCGAGCAACCTCTTGAGCTACTCCTCCTGAGATTATGAATCAAAGACTATGTTGACGCACTCCTTGCGGACGATATGCACACTCTTCATACAAATTTCACGTTATCTCTCCTGAGCTATGAGTCAAATCAGACTCTATCAACACACTCCTTGTGGAAAATACACACTCCTTGTGTAAGCTCGTGGAAGATAAACAAGTGAAACTTATCTACTGTTTCACAGATTCATACATTCAACAGTATAACTCATACATTCATGAAGCACAAAATAATAGAGAATATTTAAGCAACAACAACACCACACATTTGGATCAATATTCGTCTGTTATCTTCATTCAAATGTAAATGGATACAACTATGATAAAACAACAATGACTAAAATTCAGCAACAACTAAATTACAACAATATCTTACTAATTTGTATCTACCATCATACCCAATAACCTAATATCCAACAACCTCATTTGGGCATACAACACCTCTATTTATACTAGAGGACTCCTAGGGTTCCCTCCGAATAACTATCTTCTCGAAGAAAAGAAATGAAAAACTAACTACCTCTTAAGCACCATTACATTAAAGTCTAAAAGTGAAACTCTGAGATCTCTTGCAATCGTTCAACTTCCAAGCATTTAGATCTTCTTCAATTTTCAATCCGCTCAAAAATATTTGCAGGAAACACTAGCATTTAAGATTCCAAAATGATTTCAAAAGGAGCGCTAGGGCGCTGAGTTGTCTCTCCATGTGTGCTTTGCTGATGATGCTCCTACTGTTAGAATATGAAATATGTGTGCTCATTTTACCATTGAAAATACCCTTGTCACCCAACCATAGGCCGAAGCCACCCTCTGAGCGCCTTAACCTTGACAGAGAATCATTCTGAAAGCAAACCCTAGGCTAGATAGCCATACAAAGTGTAGCGCACCTTTCCCTAAGGATAGTGCATCAACAAGAGCTGATCAGATAGTCCAAACCCTAGCCAAGAGATAGTACAAGGCAAAACTTAACTACTAGCTGCAACAGCTACAACAACAGCTCTCCTCCAAACCTACGCACAAGACTGCAACTGCACTGCGCAGAACTGACTCTCTACAACTGCTGAGATGTGTCAAATGAGAGACTGGCGCCCTGTATTTATAGTGGTTCTGGCAGACTTACTGGGGCCAAATTCTCCTTCTGGATACCTGTCTATTCAATATATATTAATTCTTCTGGCCAACTTCTTCTCTTGAAGGCTAATAACCTAATACATATTATCTTCTTGAGTCGACAAGTATTCTAGGGTTATTATCCAACTCATTAAGGTTTCTCTTGCTTCCCAGAGTCTTCTATTCTCGTCAGGTTTACACGTGGAGGTAAATACCTCCCACAACTACCATAATATCAACACTCCCTCCTAGCTAGGGAGGTATTACAAGTAATGGTTTTGAGCACAAAACATACCATTCACCCGTTAGCATCAACATATTTATATGGACTAGATCATGACTAGATCATGAGCACCACCATCATCATCAGTTGCATCATCTCTCGAAACCATACTCTATCTGAGTAATCAGACATGATGCTCACTCCACAGAGTGATGCAAGAGCCATTCTTCTAATCTAGAAGAGTAAATGATCTGAACCATTTTTCGTCTGGAAAATCTCTGTTCATCATTCATCTGGCTGATGATTATCTCCAATAAACTGCTGATAGTCTTCAAGTCAATCAGAAAAAAAATAGAACACAACTGTGTCTATCCATAGTAGTACATAACTACAATCCAGTGGTACACTACCACACCAAGTAGCAAACAAGTACTTGATCAGTAACGTATAGTCACGAACAGTGGAACATATCCACCACAGTAGTATACATCTACTGTCATACAGTCTTCATAACAAACATCTGATAGAAACCTGCACAAAAAAAATGTTATGATATAAATTGAATCATCTGGGCCAATCTTTCACTCACATCTGTGAGATCTGAAAGAATATCTGCCCTCAGTGTAGAACATCAATAATGGGCTATTTTCTCTATTCTTCTCAAACAAGGAAGAATGATTGTATCTGATTTCTGAGCCTGGACTATTCCTCACCCCGGGCCATTCCTCCTACACTAATCAAAGTGCATCATGGAGAGAATGTTTAAACCCTAAGGAATGCCTGTCCCTGATTGTTGAGCCTGGACCATTCCCCACCCTAGGCCATTCCTCCTACACTAATCAAAGTTCACCCTGGAGAGAATGTATAAACCCTAAGGAATGACTGTCTGGACCATTTCCTCTATTAACCACAAGAGGAAAAGACTGTCCTGCATCAACCTCCAAAACAAACCATTCCTCATGT
>JZKD02S1925822.1:288866-308272 GCA_000966675.3 Picea glauca | reverse complement strand
GCTAATAACCTAATACATATTATCTTCTTGAGCCGACAAGTCTTCTAGGGTTATTAGCCAACTCATTAGGGTTTCTCTTGCTTCCCAGAGTCTTCTATTCTCGTTAGGTTTACACGTGGAGGTAAATACCTCCCGTAGCTACCATAATATCAACACCTGCATCATACTCCCGTGGGCAAAAATTCATGGACTCCTATCCATGAGCTTCTGCACTGACTTCCCATGCTTCTGGATATTAGCTTCATTTACCCAACTAACATCTTCTATTGGGTGTCCTTTCCACTTTAACAAATACTCCAAATAATTCTTTCTCCTGGTCTTCTTGCCAATCCTCTGATCAATGATCTTTTCCATCTGTGAATTTTCTGCTAGAGGCATCTGCTTCTCCCACTGAATCTTTGGTTGGTATTCTGATCTTTCTGTGTCATTTTACCTATAAGGATACATGTCTGAAACATTAAATATGGGTGATATACCCACATCCTCTGAAAAATCTATCTCATAAGCATTTGCACCAAATTTCCTTAGAATCTTGCATGGTCCTATCTTCTTCAGCTTCAACTTGTTATATGTTCCCCTTGGGAACCTTTCCTTCCTGATATGTGCTAAACCTTGATCTCCTACTTCAAATAGAAGTTATCTCCTATGCTGATCAACTCATCGTTTATACTCTCTGCTGCATTTCTGCAACTACTCCCTAATTTGATTATGAAGCTTCTGCATTTCTGTAGCGAAGTCTTCTACTCCAACGTTTCTAAATTCACTTTGCTCCAGGTCTCTCAATTTTGATACTCCTCTTGGATTCATTCCATACACTATCTGGAATGGATTCCTTCCCATACTTTTGTTCACTGAGTCATTGTATGCAAACTCTGCTTGTGACAGAATTTGATCCCACTGGCTATGATGTTCAATGACCAAACTTCTCAAGAAATCTCCTAAACTTCGATTTACCACCTTAGTCTATCCATTCGTTTGAGGGTGATATGTTGAACTAAAATACAATTATGTCCCCAGCTTCTTCCATAATTTTCTCCAGAAATGACCAATAAATTTAGTGTCCCTATCTGAGACAATACTTTTGGGAAACCCATGAAGTCTCACATCTTCCTTGAAAAACAAATTTGCAATGTGTGTTGCATCACTAGTCTTATGGAATGGGATAACGTGTGCCATCTTTGAGAATCTATCAACTACAAAAAATATGGAATCACTTCCCCGTTGGGTTCTTGGAAATCCAAGCACAAAATCCATGGTTATTGCATCCCAAGGCCTATCTGGAATAGATAATGGCTAATACAATCCAATATTTTGTTTCTTTCCTTTTGGATACTGGCAAATCTTACATTTGTTTACAAACTTCTTCACCTCTGCTCTCATACCTGTCCAATAGTATGAACTGTTCAATTGTGCAAACATTTTTTCATGGCTGAAATGTCTTGCTAGACCTCCACTATGTTTTTCCTTCAACATATTTTCTCTCATTGAACACTTTGGTATGAACAACTAGCAACCCTTAAAAAACAATCCATCTTAAATCATATCCTCTGTCCACTGACTTCTGTCTCTGAGCACATGATTCACACATGCTTCATATGCTTCTTTGAAACCTTGATCATCACAGTACATCACCTTAAGGTGTTCAAACCCTAAGGTATTTCCTTCAAATTCCTACAGAATCAAACATCTCCTACTCAATGCATTAACAACCCTGTTAGCATTACTAGAAATGTGTTTAATGACAAAAGTAAAATTTTGCATAAACTCTATCCACTTAGCATGTCTCTGATTTAACTTTTCTTGTCTGGTTATGAATTGTAAAGCCTGATTAACGCTATACAAAACAAATTATTTTGGAACAAGGTAGTGCCTCCATTTCTTCAAGGCTTGAATTATTGCATAAAATTCCTTATCATATGTGGAGTACTTCTTCCTAGTGTCATTCAAATTCTCACTGAAATATGCAACAGTTCTATTATCTTGGCTCAAGACAACTCCAATTGCAACTCCACTCGCATCACATCTTACTTGAAATGTCTTCTCGAAATTTGGCAAGACTAGGATTGGTTGTTCTTTTATCTTCTCCTTCAATATATTGGAACTTTTCTCAGCCTCTTCTGTCCACTTGAAATACTTGTGTATTTTCTTCACCGTATCCATCATTTGTGCACCAATCCCACTGAAATTTCTAATTAAATTCTGATAGAAACTCACTAATCCATGGAAGTTTATCACCTCAAATATGCTCCTTGGTGATGACCATTCTCTGATTTCTCTCACCTTCTTGGGATCTATCTTCAATTCATTCAAAGAGATCACAAAACCTAAGTAAATGAGTTCTATATTCATAAAAGAGGATTTATTTAAATTTATCAACAACTTCTCCCTCTGCAGTCTTCTCATCACTAATGTCAGATGTCTCAAATGTTCTTCTTCAGTTTTACTGAAGACCAATATATCATCCATATATACAATCACAAACTTACCAATGAAATCTTTCAATACATCATTCATCAGTCTCATAAAAGTAATTGGGGCATTTGTCAAGCCAAATGGTATAACAAGCCACTCATACAATCCTTCATTAGTCTTGAAGGTTGTTTTCCACTCATCACCTTCCCTCGTCCTTATCTGGTGATATCCAATTTTCAAATCTATATTTGAAAAAACATTTGCTCCACTTAAACAATCCATTAAGTCATCCATCCTTGGCAAAGGAAATCTATACCTGATGGTGATCTTGTTTATGGATCTTGAGTCTGTACACATTCTCCATCCTCCATCCTTCTTCGAACTCAACACAGTTGGTATTGTGCATGGACTCAAGATTTCTCTGACCAAACCCTTATCTAATAAATTCTGGACTTATCTCTTTACCTCCTCATTCTCTTGAGGTGCCAATCTATATGCTGCTTTATTCTGAAGACTTGCTCCTAGTATTAGATCAATGTGATGATTGATACTCCTAATGGGTGGCAATGAATTAGGTAAATCATCCACTACTATGTCAGCAAAATTCTCCAACAACTCCTGAACTTCCTCAAGATAATCGTCCATAAAAGTACTTCTAAGGACAACTCTGGGTTTCCTCACCACAACAAACTGCATCTCTTGTTCTTTCTTAACTTCACTCAGGAGTTCCTTCCCACTCATGAGAAGTATACTTGTGCTAACTTCTTCCTTTCCTTTCTTCTCCTTTATTGGCTTCAACATGTGTGTCCTACCATTCTTCTCCAAAGTATAAGTATTTTTTCTCCCATCATGATGACATTCCTGTCAAACTTCCATGGTCTCCCCAACAAAACATGACATACATCCATGGTAATACATCGCACAAAATATCATCTCTATATCCTCCTATTTTAAATTCAACGAGGCATTGTTTAGTTACCATAACCTGGTGACCTTTTTGCAACCATGAGACTTTATATGGCTTCAGCTCTGCAGTTGTCTCCAGCTCCAATTTCCCCACCATCTATGTGGATACTAAATTATCAGTGCTCCCACTATCAATTATCACTTTGCATACCCTATCTTTAGTCTTGCAAGCAGTTCTGAACAAAATGTTCCTCTGCAATGGATTTTCAACCTCTGGCTCTGGCTTCAAGAGAACCTTCTTCAACATTAGAGATCTTCCATCTTCTGGACCTTCTGCTTCAACATTCATCTTCTGCGCTTCCGAAATGTGAGATTCACCTTCTTCTTTCTTTTTCTCAGGACATGCCCAAGACGCGTGTCATGTATTTCCACATGCATAACACCTTATCTCTCTTCCTCTTCCTCGAGGAAAATAATTTTTTCCACCACTCTATCTCCCTCAGGAACTTCCTCCTCTTTCTGAGTGACTATGTGGTTTTTCAGTCTCACCCTTGGGCTTCTGTGCCTTGTCCTAAACAATTCCCTTACCTCTTTTTGGAATTCTACCTATGCTTCACTGGCTTTTTTTTCTGGCCAACTTCTTCTGCCTTCAGCGCAATCTGATAAGAATCCTCCACTGTCCTCACTGTCATCATGTTGATTTCATGCTAGATCTCATACCTCATGCCATTTATATACCTGACAACCTTTTCATCATATTTCTCCCTCTGTCCAGTTCTGATGTTCAGCCTGTAAAACTCCTGTGTATACTCTTTCACTGTCATTCCCTTCTATCTCAGGTTCTGTAACTTCATGAACAAATTTATCTGATAGTCCTTGGGTATGAACTTAGATTTCAACTTTGCTACCATTCTATCTCAACTCTTAATATTTTGCTTACCTTTTCTTCATCTATTAGCCTGCAATTCATCCCACCATAGCGTTGCATGTCCGTTTAACTTAGTGACAACATGTCTCACCTTCTTCTCCTCATTGATGTCTTCATAGTCGAAATACTTATCCATTTCTCGTATCCAATCAAGTAATTATTCAACATCTAAGTTGCCTCCATACATCAGGATGTCTATCTTTGCTCTAGCTCCCAATTTGACAACCGCTTTCAGCAAACGTTCCTTGACAACATCTTCCCCTTCAACTTCTTCAACCTCTATTTCTTCACTTTCTGCATCACTAACATCTCCAACATAAGGTGTTCTCCTTTGCATTGTCTCCATCGCATCCAACCTTGCATGAAGTTCTGTCATTTTTCTTTCTACAACTCAATTTTCTACAGGAGGCTCTGCACGTCTTCTAGGCGACACTGTGCTGATGTATCCGATACCACTTGATGATATCAACCTACTTATTTTTCTCCTCTACCTACATAAATCAATTATGTGGCTCTGATACCACTTGATGTAGACCCCCCTTCTCTCCTCGGGGTTGCGTGACCTCCCTGTCAAGGATCTTCAACTATCTGAGCTGGATTAGCTCCTCTAGGCCTTATTGGCCCTAAACTGAATTAAACATGTGCCCTTATATCACCTTAGGTGCAGGTTATATGGAACACACGGGCCCCTTTCCTTAGAGATTTAAAATATTGAAATTATGGGCATTAGCTCCTTTATGCTAGGCCTTCTCCACATGCAACCTCGACTATGACCCAAGGCTTAATCCCTTGAGTGCTTCATAACTTTCGGTTTCAGTGTTCTTAGAAACAAATGCATCTGTTTCTTCCAAACCCCAAATCGCGAATTCATCTGGGCAGATCTACGGTTCTCGTCTCTCCCACAACCAACGACTGAGATCCGTTCGGACTCCGGTCTTTGGGAGTTCCACACGCCTTGACACTCCTCTTCTCCTAAGTATTCCATACCCAGAATCTTAGATCAAGCTCCATGTGCCTCTCTTGATCAACGACTAATACTCGCCCCTTACTCCGCTTCGGGTGACCTCTCTTTCCCCTCAGCTCTTCTTTGAATCTCACGAACCGACGACACGTGTACTTCCAGGTCGATGGTTGGGATCTCTTCATAGCTTCATACTTCGGCGTTTTTCACCCTTCTACATCCTGAATCTTCCGATTTAAGAATTTCCGAAAGACTCACGACTAACCACCGCACAACTCTTTGATATCTAACGGTCTGGAACGATCCCTCTTCCTTCAGAAGGGATCTTGGTCCTTAATTTGGAAAAACCTAAAGAGGCTTCTCCCTTTTGAAGATTTCTCCCGTTGACTCTTCAGAGCTTGTCTCTCTCCTAACCTTTAACTCTTTAAAGGGTTTTCTTTGAAAATTAGTCGGATTTGGATCTGTGCATGCCTTGCAATAGACCTTCACACATGCTTCTGCGACTAACGTCTCGAGCTACTCCTCCTGAGCTTCTAAATCAAAGACTCTGTCAATGCAGTCCTTTCGGATGATATGCATACTCTGCATACAAATTCCACGTTATCTCTCCTGAGCTTTGAGTCGAATCAAACTCTGTCAATGCACTCCTTGTGGACAATACACATTCCTTGCATAATCTCATCGAAGAAAAACAAGTGAAACTTATGTATTGTTTCACAGATTCATACATTCAACAGTATAACTCATACATTTATGAAGAACAAAATAACAGAGAAGATTTAAGCAAAAACAACACCATGCATTTGGATCAATATCCCTCTGTTATCTTCATTCAAATGTAAATGGCTACAACTATGATAAAACAACAACGACTAAAATTCAACAACCAAATTACAACAATATCCTACTAATTTGTAGCTACCATCATACCCAATAGCCTAATATACAACAACCTCATTTGGGTATACAACACCTCTACTTATACCAAAGGGATCCTAGGGTTCCCTCCAACTATCTATCTTCTCGAAGAAAAGAAAAGAAAAAATAACTACCCCTTAAGCACCGTTACATTAAAGTATAAGAGTGAAACTCCGAGATCTCTAGCAATCGTTCAAATTCCAAGTGTTTAGATCTTCTTCAGTTTTCAATCCGTTCAAAATTATTTGCAGGAAACACCATTGTTTAATATTCCAAAATGATTTCAAAAGGCGCGCTAGGACGCTGAGTTGTCTCTCCACATGTTCTTTGTCGACGATGCTCCTACATCATTAAGTATTTTTCACAATTTCTCATATACATTTTTCTTCATCGCAACTTCCTTCCATTCCTTTTTCTTGACTGCTTCTAGTGGGTTCAAACTGGTTAAATTGATTGTTCTGACTTTTCTTGGAATCTTCATGTTCTTCCTCATGTTTTTCTTCAATGTTGGATTTCATGTATTCTTCTATAGATTAAATTCCCTTATTTCCTGAAGGCTCCAAAATTCTACCATAGGAACATAAATGTAGATGGACAACCAAGGATATTCAAGGCTTCTTTTCAAAGAAGACTTATTCTAGAGTCAAACTGAACACGTGTTTCTTATCATGGCCGCTACTTCCAATGAAGAACATGGATATATACTTCATATTGTTTATGGATTCTTCTTCAATGGATCATATCGTTGGGGATTATCTCCCTCCTAATCCTAGATTCATGCCTGAATGAGCAATATATATGCTCTTCTTTTGGAATTTTGTTATCAGCTCCCTCCATCTGAGAGAGTTTATGCTTCTGCCTGCTGCATCTTTCTTTTCTTTCTACAAAGTGTCACAAGCCTGTTATGGTTTCCTTTTGATTTCTGACTTCCTTCGAGTCTGACTCCTCTGAGTCTCTTTAAGTTTGTTTCTATCTGTTTTGATTGCTACCCGTCTGACAATTGTGTCATCCTTATAAACTTCTTCTATGACAACTTCTGCAAGGATTGTTCATCAAACATATTTCACAAGGGTACCTACTCGGAACAAGAAAAACAAGAGAAAACAAGAAATATATATCTAGATGAGATGTTAGTTCAACTTGCAAACAAGTATAATACGCATATATATCAATAATATTCATATGCAGTCGAGTATTCATTGCACCTAGAAATAATAGAATCTTTCAAAGACTGCTTTCAAAATTCGTAATGTAGCAACTATCACCCTTGATATACACAAATTTGAAGCTTAACAATTTAATCAAACCTGAACTTGAAGCCTCAAATGCTATGGAGGGTGTGCTTGTTCCTCTGAATGCACTGAATCCAAGATTACAACTTGGACAAGGTCTCTAATAATTTTCCTGCAAACACACTCACGTTTTTCTAGATGATATAACTTGGATAGCATATACAAGTGCATACTTTTGAAGTGTTGTAACATCGTCCAACTTGTCTTCCAATCTGAAACTAGATACCATCTTGACAAGAAGAGATTATATTCAATGATTAGAATAATCTAGAAACTCAAAAATTTCAACTTTGACCATAAAATCAATTTGAGCAGAAGTCAACCTTTGACATTGACTTTGACCAGTCAACCTTTGACTTTGAATTTGACCAAAAATTCAAACATGAATTTTTTGCTATTTGAGGGTACCAATAGGTGTGCTAGGCTAGGGCTCACTAGGATATCAAGGAAATAGGTCAAATTATTCATCATAAGTTCCCGAACATAAGGGTTAGGGTTTGTTGCAACTGCATAATCAGAAAAACCTAGCTACAATTGTAACTGGTGCCATAATGAGATTAAAAAATAACTTGTGAATCTATCTTCTAGTAGTTAGAATTTCTAAAGATAGTGTGGTCCCATAACCTGTTAGAAATAAAGAGATGTGCTCATTTTTCCATAGACAATATAACAATATTGTCACCCAACCATAGGCACAAAGGCCACCCCTGAGCACCTTAACCTTGACAGACAGGATAATTCCGGAAGCAGAGAAATAGCCAACCAATGTAGAGCACCTTTCTCCAAGGCTAGAGAACCAATCAAGAATAAACAAATACCAAGGAAAAAGTCCAAACCATAACCAAGAGAAAGTCCAACCAAAAACCCAGTTGCAACAACTGCACTCCCTCTCCAAACTTCCACACCACTAGTATTATGCAGTTGTGAGTGAGTGAGTTTCAAATGAGCTCTAACGCCCTCTATTTATACTGCTCTATCTCACTTTAAATGGGTCGACTTCTCTTTCTGTAGGCTAAAATATTCTCTTGAGCCGACTTGTCTTCTAGGGTTATTATCCAACGTTTTAGGGTTTCTCTTGCTTCCCAAAATATTCTAGTCTTGCCAAAGGTTACACGTGGAGGTTAATACCTCCTGTAGATACCATAATATAAACAAACATATGGTTGATCGATAGTGGAGATTCAAGGCATATGACAGGTGTCGTAAGAATTTCTCAAGCATGAACAAAAAGGAGACACCTAATAAAGTGGAGCTTGGAGACAAGAACTCTTATGCAATCAAGGGAATTGGAGAAGCTACTATCAATATGGAATCAGGTAACTCTATTAATCTTAGTAATGTTTTATATGTTCTTGGTTTGAAAAAGAATCTAGTATCTATTTCCTGTTTGGAAGAGAAAGGAGATAGAGTAGCTTTTGTGGATGGAAAATTTATTGTATGGTCTAAAGATTCAAAGATAGAGTGGCCCCACCGACAAGCGACACATGTCAAATCACAATTGGTACAAAAATCCTGTCAAAAGCACGAATCAGGTTGACATGTGGCAGGTGTAAAGAGGGTCCACACCACCTTAAGTGACATCATCATTCCACGTCACATCCGACGCTTTGGAACTTTGTAACTCCAGAAGATTTCACACAAACATAATTTATAACTCCCGAACAAGTGTTCTTCGAAGCTTTGGGACTTCGGGGCTACGAGAGTTCAAAACTTTAGGCTTCAAAGGATTTTGCTGTCAAACACTGCCCTACCCTCGAACTACAAAACGCTGAAATTATGAACACTTTCTTATCTTCGGACATGTATCCCTGAATATGAACGATCCGAATTGGTTTTGGACTTCGAGACTTCAGGGAACTCTCCACTCTGCACAACCACAACCAAATTTCCCTGGAGTGCCAAACTGCCAAACCACTTGGGGATCCTATGAATCACCTTCCCCCGAACGATCTACGATGTAGATCTACTCCGTAACTTTCGAGCTTCGTGGCTTTTGCCTCCTTTTGTAAAAATATTAAAATTTTCCGAAGCAATGAAG
Source organism: Picea glauca (assembly GCA_000966675.3). Classification (NCBI taxonomy): domain Eukaryota; kingdom Viridiplantae; phylum Streptophyta; class Pinopsida; order Pinales; family Pinaceae; genus Picea; species Picea glauca. The sequence goes on along the minus strand of JZKD02S1925822.1, from coordinate 298,817 downwards.
TCTGAAAGACTTAAGGTTAACAACCACGCTCCTTTCCCAGATACGACGACTGTTAATGACCTTCATTCTCCCAAACAGATCTGTTGGCCAAAATCTAAACTTTGTGGCCCTAAAACCATGGTTATTATGGTTTCTTTCATCTACTGGCTTTCTCTAACCATTAGACCTCTTGAGATTTCAAACAGAACTAAGGTGTTCTCTCAACGCCCTCTTGGTACTCATGGATTCTCTGAAACTCAATTTGTTTCCATTTCGACAACAATTCATTTTGAAACTTTTGTTTCAATTTCCACTTATACGACCCATCCAGGCTCATTGTTGAAAATTGAAGCTCTGATACCAATTTGTAACATCCCCATCCTTCCAGGACGAGTCGTGCTACTCCATAACACCCTTTTACTAGGCTCTAAACCCAAATTTTAGCATCCCCAACTTTAGGCGATTGGGCTATGCCACTTAACAATTCTTCATTTCTACTGTATATATTTATACAAATTTAAAATAGATAGATACATTCCTATAATGCATAGATTCATGCAGAATAAAAATAAGATTATACATACAACATACACATGCAATAGTCTTTATTATAAATACATGTACAAATACACAAAATGAAATTGGACACATGATTGATACTTATCATTTTATAGAAGACCACCAGCTACGTGCAGACCTTCCACAAACCTCATAGCCTTAGACCACACTGCTCAAAGCTCTTAGCAGTGGGTCACCCCCGAGCTGGGACTAAACTCCACCTGGGTAAAGGGATTCCTAGCTAGGCTAAGACAATACAGACAACAAGAAGGATTTCGTCCTAGGAGCCAACTCAAACTGCCATATTACAACCTCTCATTCCCCACATGCCTGTCCCACCCTAGGAAGTGTGCCCCTTCGCTGCTCAACAGTCCTTCGGTTGCCTCACTTCCCCTCCATGGCTTCAACAATAGGTCAGACAGGAAGTCTCAGAGCACTGTAAATGTAGTTGGGATCCTTCAGGAATTCAATTCCCCAATAATTCTCTCACCTGGAGAGAGTTGATCACATGCATGACAACCTGTCTCTTCGATCCCACGAGCCCGACAACCCACTTCTTCAATCTAACGCTCTAGTCAACCAGGTACCAGATCAGGTGAATGCAACAACATAAAACAGATTATGGAACAGGTGGTGGAAGCAACCACACTTAGGAAATGAATAGGGCATTGCACATACTAGAAAGGTATGAGTCATGGTCAACAACAAAGTTCGGGTAAGGAATAAGTAATGGTAGTGGCAGAAACCTTAATGAAAGGCACAATACGGGTTGAAATAAAGTACAGGTGCATTGTGCATAACATGAAATGTACGAGGTAACTTCCAAGTGCGTGCAGGCTCCAGGGGTGTGTGAATGATGCCAAGGTTCAATGATGGAGACAATCGCTGAGTGCGTGTGTCAATGGGGGAATATGGGAAAACAAACTATTTCCCCCACATATATTTGCATGCGCCCCGATTGACACATGGCTCTCCAGGAGTTCGCTTTCTCTCCATTTGTGAGTCATTCCCTCTTCCATGAGACCTAGGATAAAATAATTATCCTCACCATAGTATTTAGGAAATAATAATATAATATTCTCTTGGGGTTAAGCCCTCAATCTTATCCATTTTTCCTAGTCTCACAATCCCTCCCTTTCCCTTCCTAGTGGAGCTTAGTCCCCCATACTCTTTTATCGTGGTCAGTCTACCCACACAGATGCATTAATATTAATGATATGAGTGTTTACACATACAAAAATAGGCTCACTTGCCTTAAGAATCTAGGCTCTCCGTCCTAATCATCACATAAGCCTCCTAGCTTATAATAAACTGGCTCACCAACCTACAAAACATATTCACATTTACAACTGGGCTCGGTCTTGGGGTGTTACATCTCATGTCATCTTATAGCTTTAAAGTTGTTTCATATGTGAAGAAACCACTCATGATGAATCCTAAAGGAGGTGATCTGCAACATGCTTGAATTTATTTGTCTAAATGCACATGGGTTCCATGGAGGAAATCTATTGAAATCATACTAGAGTAGAAGCACTACCACTACATTTCATAATGCAGTGGCCATTTGGGAAATAACCCATCATGGAAAGGAGAGTACTAGGTTTGCAATGATTGGGAAAAATGAAAAATCAAGAGTGTGCAATGTGGTGAATAGTTAGCAAGTTTGAATTAGCAGTGACAATCAAAAGGTTCAATTGGTTGTTGAAATGCATTGACAAAAAATGTTGAAATGGAAGAGAGACACTTGTAAGAATCAATAGCAATTTCAAAGTGACAACTAAAAACTACTACTCAAAATAATAGTTGCGTAGGAAAAAGTGACGATAATATTAAAGAGCCACGAGGGTGGAAATTTAACCGAGCATGGCCTTCGCAAATATTTTGGGCACACAGAACTTGGAAGCCATCTTAATGAGAAATTGAATGATGGCCAAGACTAACTTAGTGGATAGAATCCTAGAATTGTATCTAAGAAATTTGAAGGAAGGATAGATATGCCACCACAACCACAATGTTCTTATAACAAGTAGGAGTGCAATTTGATTGTGAAAATAAACAAGGAGGAAATACAATAGTTGATCAAAGCTTAATTGTTCCAGAAAAAAATATATATACAATAGTTTAGTGTAAAATGTAAATAACACAGGAAATGGGTATATCAATCAAATGATATAAAGAAAAAATAGCATCACCTCAAATGAATTTGAGAGGCCAACCATAAACAATGATGGCTATAAAGCCATAGATTGTAACAATTTAGGCCAACCATAAACAATGATGGSTATAAAGCCATAGATTGTAACAATTTTGCTAGGTATACAAATATTCTTGAATTATATTTGTTGTACATTGCACTTTTACTTAATGTAAGGTCTTTGTTGTTTTGTCTCTCATGTTTTAGAAGCTTGTTGTGTTTCTTATGGTTGGTTTCAAAACGAACAAGTTGAAATTGTGAATTTTCTAAAGTAAATTCTCACATGATATCAAAGTTTTGTTCATTTTCCTTAAATTTCAAAATTAACAAGTTGAAATTGAAATTGTGAATTTGCTAAAATAATTTTCACATGATATCAAAGTTTTATTTATTTCCTTAAATTTGTAACATAGTATGATGAAGTTCATTTCCTTAAATTTGTAGCATAGTATGACGAAGTTCATTTCCTTAAATTTGTAACATAGTATGATGAAGAACTTGAGAGAGTGAAGACATGAACTTAATATCAAATGGTAAAGTTTTTTATAATATTAATGGTCATTATGTCCCCTAAATTTAACATCATTTTACAATTTGAAGGATTTTTGAAACTACTGTATAAATTTTGTCTCAAATTCTACTAGAATTATAAATTGTCTTGAATTCTACTAGAATTATAACTCAGGTTGTTAAATGTTTTATAGGATTATACATATGCTCACATGCTTGTTTAATCTCTTTCAAATTAAATAATATAAAAATATTAATGATAGAAACAAACTCACTTTCATTTTATGAAAACTAAAATCTTGGAGATCATTTGTTTTAGTTGTGAGACACATGACATTGAAATAGGAAGAGTTTCAATACAAGACAAGGATTTAGAAAATGAAAGCTAAAACATTCTGATGTAATGTCAAACTTATTAGTAAGGAATGCTTTCAATTCTCTTATACAAATGAAATTCCTTATAAAAACTGATGAAAATAATTTATTTAGTATTATAAAATCCTCATAGATTAAATAAAAAGGTTAAGATTAAGGGTTTTTTTATCATGAGATGGTATACAAGTTGAAAAAGACAATGGGGTAGATTTCAGTAGTAATGAAAAATGGTAAGGCCAAATATGTGATATAAAATCCAAAAATGAAGTTCTAAAGCAAAATCATGGGTCGATTTCAATGGTAATGAAAAATAGTAAGGCCAAATATGTGATTTAAAATTCAAAAATGAAGTTCTAAAGCAAAATCATGGTTTTCCTCTTTTTCCCATTACATAATATATTATAATGTATTTTTTAATTTATCAGATCAAATATGTGATTTAAAATCTAAAAATGAAGTTGTAAAGCGAAATCACGGGTTTCCTCTTTTACCCATTACATAATATATTATAATGTATTTTTAATCTACCAAATCAAATATGTGATTTAAAATCTAAAAATGAAGTTGTAAAGCAAAATCATGGTTTTCCTCTTTTACCCATTACATAATATATTATAATGTATTTTTTAATTTTTTTAAATTTTGTGTATACAGTTTTTGAAATGTTTCAAAAACCTTATATAGAATTTTTATTTAAAAAAATTATTATTAATATAATTAATTATGAAAACCATATTTAAATTTTTTAAATTATTTTTAATATTTATAAACAATATTTATAAACAAATATCACCTACATATTTAAATTTTTTTAATTATTTTCAATATTAATAAAGAGATATCCATCTAATCTGTCTTAAATCTTAAATATTATAGACTATTTTTCCATCTATTAACAAATCTCTGTTTAAATTATTATATCCATAAATTGCAAACAAATCTTTATTTTCTTAGAGTACAAAATGCTTCCATATACTCTCTGACAAATCTCTGTTTAAATTATAAGAGCTATTAGGGTGACAACTCCTAAAATACTACATAATGCCAAAGAATGACAGATCTGGTCTGATACTGCCCAAGGAGTGGAGTTAAATATCTGGGTTTATCTCATCCGACATGGCAATTGAAGTGCCATATAAGGAGGAGGAGCTGCACCACCGAAGTTGTGCAAGAAGTGCAATGTGATCAGACGACCAAACATACGAAGGAAGTGAAGAGTTCGGCCCGACTGTGCTCTCACCAATAAGCTTCAACAATGACTCTACCTTCAAATTAGTTATGGTATAAAATATAGAGTCTAAGGTTCCCTTGAAGTCACATGCAAACGTTGTGAATTTAGGCTCTCCAGCACAACCCATTAATGGAGAGTGGGAATTATAAGAAGAATAAGCGCTGGCGAATGGAAGGTTATGTTGGAACATGGATGTAGGTTGCAACACCCCACATGGATCCACCTTCAAATCCTCGTGAGTAGGATCGACGCTACCATTTTAAAGAAGAGAGTGGACAACGCTACCTGGCACAGAGTTGAAGTCTCTGCATAGTACGAGGGGAATACAATCATTGACCTTTGTTTCCTTCTTACAGACTTATTCCTTCAGAGTCCTGAATAGGTAATTAACCTACCATAGTTTGACGTCACTGTTAGTAGGTTGAGAATGAATATGTGTATTCGCAATGCAAACACGACGATCTGGACTGTTTTTCTTGCCATAAGATTTGAAATTCAACATCATAACATGCAGGGCTATGTTGTCCTTACAAAATCGTCATTTTGCGAATTCGTTCCACTTGTCAAGCTCTGAAAACATTTTGGCAGGCACATGTTTTACTAAATCACCAAAATTAATGATAGTTTTCTCCATGCATTCGAGTCGATCCCACCTGATAAATGTAGCACAACCATCTACTATGGTTGTGTATTTGTTATTTCTTTTCTTGTAAAATCCTTCATAACCATATTGGCTAAACATGGGCAAGAAAAACTCCATGTAATGGTTGGATTGAACCCCCTATAGACATGTGTCAAATCAAAATTGGTACAAAAATCCTATCAAAAGAACGAATCAGGTTGACACGTGGCAGGTGTACAGTGGGTCCACGTCACCTTAGGTGATGTCATCATGCAATGTCACATCCAACGCTTCAGAACTTCGTAACTCCAGAGTATTTAACGCCAACATACTTTATAACTCCCGAACAAGTGTCCTTCGGAGCTTTAGGACTTTGGGGCTCCAGGACTTTAGAACTTCAAGCTTCAAAGGATTTTACTATCGAACACCACCCTACCCCTAAGCTGTCAAACGACAAAATTCTGAACACTTTCTTATCTTCGGACACATATCCTTGAAAATGAACGGTCTGGATTGGTTCTGGAGTTCAGGAATTCGAGGGACTATCCACTCTGCGCAACCAAAACCAAATTTACCCGAAGTACCGAACTGTCGAACCACTTGGGGATCCAACGACTCACCTTCCCCCAAATGATCTACGATGTAGATATACTCCGGGATTTCGGAGCTTTGGGGCTTTCTCCTCCTTTTTTCAAAATATTAAAATTTTTCAAAGCAATGAAGTCTGAAAGATTTGAAGGTTAACTGTCGTGCTCCTTTCCAAGATCTAACGACTGTGAATGATATTCCTTCTCCCGAACATATCCCATGACCAAAATATGAACTTTGTGGCCCTTAAACTACAATTACTATGGTTTCTTTCCTCTATTGGATTTCTCAAACTGCTAGACATCCTGAGCTTTCAAACACAACTAAGGTGTTCTCTCAGTGCCCTCTTGGCAATCATGGATGCTCTGAAACTCAAATTTTGTCCATTTCGACAACAATTCGTTCTGAAACTTTTGCTTCAATTTCCACTTATACGGCCCATCCAGGCTTAGTGTTGAAAACTGAAGCTTTGAAACCAATTTGTAACATCCCCATCCTTCCAAGATGGGCCATGCTACTCCGTAACACCCTCTTACTAGGCTCTGAACCCAAATTGTAGCATCCCCAACTTTAGGCCCCTTGGCTATGCCACATAAAAATTATTCATTTCTACTATATATATTTATACAAATTTAAAATAGATAGATAGATTCCTATAATGCATAGATTCATGTGGAATAACAATAAGCCTATACATATAGAATACACAGGAAATACTCTTAATTATAAAGACATGTACAAATACACAAAGTGCAATTGGACACATAATTGATAATTATATTTTTATAGAAGACCACCAACTGTGTGCAGACCTTCCACGAACCTCCCAGCCTTAGACCGCGCTGCTCAAATCTCTTAGTAGTGGGTCACCCTCGATATGGGACTAAAATCCACCTGGGTAAAGGGATTCCTATCTAGGCTAAGACAATACAGACAACAAGAAGGATTTCATCCCAGGGGCCAACTCAAACTACCAGCCTACAACCTCTCATTCCCCACATGCCTGTCCCACCCTAGGAAGGGCTATGCCCCACTCCAACGATTGCTCCCTTTCTCAATTCTGAGTCTTGAGCAGAAAGTTATGGATATCTGAAAATTGTCTTTTCTGTGAGGTAGATCCTTGTATAAGTGATCTTCTTCTAGAGATGAATTATCTCTTGGACTCACGCTGAATCCTCTCTTTAGGATTACATGTTTTCTATACTTTCCCTCAATTGCAGGTCCGTACAATTTAGTAATTTGTGGGCTTCTTCTCTAAGCCCCTTTTCTTTCATCAAAATCATTTTCAGGCATTAGCCCCCTTTATCTTGACCCCAAAATACATATGACGACGAGATATGACCAAGTGCTAGCTAAAGGATTCTTATTCGGAGTTTCAGGACACTGGGGCTCCATAAATTCGGGCTTCATAGGTTTATCCTTCAACATACTTTACTTCCTCTGAATGTCGAATCAACGTACTTTACTTCAGGGATTTGGAACTTTAGAACTTAGGGATTTGGAGGTTTCATATACATGACACAACCTTTCCTCCGAATGTCGAAGTGATGCTCCCCCCACACCAAATGGTGCTTCTCCTGAGTTTCGGGACTCTGACACTCCAAAGCGTCAGGCTTTGTAGGTTCTTACCACAACCTGCACAATTTCTCTCGAATACTGAACTTTCGAACTTCCGGGTACCACTTAGTACTGCGCACTAGGGGTGCTACGTGTCAATAATATGGTGCTGACACATGGCCCCATCGACGAGTGACAGGTGTCAAATCATAATTGGTACAAAATCCCTATCAAAATCATGAATTAGGTTGACACATTGCAGGTGTAAAGTGGGTCCACGTCACCTTAAGTGACATCATCATTCCACGTCACATCCAACGCTTTGGAACTTCGTAACTCCAGAATATTTCACACCAACATACTTTAAAACTCTTGAACAAGTGTTCTTCGAAGATTTGGGACTTCGGGGCTCCAGGACTTCACAAATTCAGGCTTCAAAGGATTTCACTGCCAAACACTGCCCTACCCTCAAACTACCGAATGCTGAAATTTTGAACACTTGCTTATCTCTAGACACGTATCCCTCAATATGAACAGTCCGAATTGGTTTCAGACTTAGAGAATTCGGGGAACTCTACACTCCACGCAACCATAACAAAATTTCCATGGAGTGCTGAACTGCTGAACCACTTGGGGATCCAACGACGCACCTTCCCCCAAACGATCTACGATGTAGATCTACTCTGGGACTTTGGAGCTTCGACGATTTTCCCTCCTTTTTTAAAAATATTAAAATTTTCTGAAGCAATGAATTTTGAAAGACTTGAAGGTTAACAACTGCACTCCTTTCCTAGATATGATAGTTGTGAATGATCTTCCTTCTCCCGAACAAATACGATGGTCCAAATCTAAACTTTGTGGCCCTAAAACCACGATTACTATGGTTTCTTTCCTCTGCTGGCTTTCTCGAACCACTAGACCTCCTGAGCTTTCAAACACAGCTAGGGTGTTCTCTTAGCACCCTCTTGGTACTCATGGATGCTCTAATACTCAAATTTTGTCCATTTCGACAACAATTCGTTCTAAAAATTTTGTTTCAATTTCCACATATACGACCCATCCAGGCTCATTGTTGAAAAATGAAGCTCTGATACCAATTTGTAACATCCCCATCCTTCCAGGATGGGCCATGCTACTCCATAACACCCTCTTACTAGGCTCTAAACCCAAATTGTAGCATCATCAACTTTAGGCCGTTGGGCTATGCCACATAACAATTCTTCATTTCTACTGTATATATTTATACAAATTTAAAACAAACAGATACATTCCTATAATGCATAGATTCATGCAAAATAACAATAAGCTTATACATACATCATACACATGCAATAATCTTAATTATAAAGACATGTACAAATACACAACATGCAATTGGACACATAATTGATACTTATCATTTTATAGAAGACCACCAACTACATGCAAACCTTCCACAAATCTCCCAGCCTTAGACCACGCTGCTCAAATCTCTCAGCAATGGGTCACCCTCGAGCTGGGACTAAACTCCACATGGGTAAAGGGATTTGTAGCTAGACTGAGACAACATAGACAATGTTATAATCCTAAATTGCACCACACATGCTTACCTGGCATCAGGCCAACTCATATCTCTTCCTTGCCAAAGCCATGTTGAATAAACTCTGGAAAACCCTCTTAAAACAAGTGGCACGCGCCCTAACCCTCTATTGCACGCGCTGGAACGCTGGTAGGCCTACTACTACACGTGTTGGAATGTTGGTTGGCCTACTACAACCCGCATTTACCTAACAAAGCACAAAAACAGGAAAGTTGCCGACGAGACAAAAAGATTTGGGCCAATTAACTAAAACTCCCAGCCATGCAGGGCTGAGAGTTCGCCCAAAACCCTAGCTCCTTCTAGCCTATAAAACAAGGGGTAGGGGTACTATTTGGAGGAGGAAAATCATAGCAAAGAAACTCTGCCCAATTGTCGAATCCATTTTGTCCCAACCCTTTAGCCTTTCCTCAAGCTTAAGGAGAATTAAAGCAAAGCAGTTGGAGGACAAAGAAGAGGAGGAGCCCAGGATCAGGATCAAGGAGCGGTGGTCGATCTCTATCATTATTGTAAGTTGATTCATCTTGAGATTAATAAAGAATACTTTTTCCGTCCCAATGCATGACTTATATATGTTTTATTCGATTTATGCTTAATCTCTAACCCTCTAGTAGAACAATAGCATGCATGCATAGTGTTTTGTCTCGATTGCAGGATTGTCTTTGGAAGGAGCAGCAGAAGCAAGCGGATAAAGCGCAACGGAGGATCTACACCAAACATCAGTAAAAAGGTTAGTAGGTTCTTTCCAGGTTTGCATGTGA
>JZKD02S1925822.1:213954-231697 GCA_000966675.3 Picea glauca | reverse complement strand
AGGACCAAGAACTAATTCAAAAACCACAATAGAAAAAAGTGGCACCAAACACCTTGGATAAATCCTCTTTTCCCAAGAAGGAATATAATATTGTAGATAGTTTACACTATTAGATATAGGTTTAGAAAAAATTTCATAAATATTGTTCCCATCAATTAGATAGTTTGTACATGTTATTTCAATTCAGAGAAGCTATAGAGGAACCAAGTTCTCCTCCTCAGGAACAAAGCGGCCTTCCATCAAGAACTCAATAGACTATTTTATCTCCTAGCCATGGTAGGAAGGTCCTTCATGGCCCAGATGTTAAACATAGGGTGTTGCAAATACATCCTTTGACCCTTGCGACTCATAATGTTCCCAGACTAGGTGAATTTTCACAAAATATCTCATGTGTATAACTTGAAATTTCTACCATCCCTTCAAGAGACTTATCATTTTATGTATCTAAGATGGTGATTGAATTGGATGAGCAACATCAAGCACTTGGAACTTTGTATCAACAACTCACTAGACGACATGCAAGAATGGTAGATGATCATGAGTCACTAATTTATGTGATTGATTAAGTATATATATTTATCCCATATGCACCAAACAAAGTAGCTCCATATACTTCTAAACCAAAGAATCTTGCTCAGTTGCACTAAGAATTTTGGGAACTCTAGGATCAAACTTTAAAATTGCAAGAAAGGTTTAAGTCAATGCCCAATATAGAAGAACTTGAATTAAGGTCACTAATTAATGGATTGTTTTAGAATGTGGAAGATGGGGTAGATAGGAAGCCCTAGTTGACTCTAGTTTTCATCTTTGGACACATATGTATAATGTTCCCAAGATTTGCAAAGCTCAATCCTAGAAAACATTTACAACATCACTACATGGAAACAAGACTACGCAAACCCGATTGCATATGGTAAATTCATCTTGTGGAGCATATTTTATTCATGTAACATATATTCAAGATATGCTTTGGGTAGCTGCAAAATAGGAGGCTATGATATGTAACACCCTCATTTTAGCGATATGTAATTAAATACAATGTAGGTTGTGGGCTGAGATATGTATTTGTTAACATTGTATATCATAATAATAAAATAAATGTGATGTTGTCTGCAGGGGGACATTGACAGAGTTATGGGGGGGATAAGTTTCCACAAGAGAGGGGAAAGTCTAAGGATGGATTCAAGGGGGAAATATTCATGGGTAATATTAATCCAAACCTACTTTCCTAAAAATATTATTTTGAGTAAACCTTTTAATTTCCTTTTGAGTGTATACAATCCCAATCATTAAACACATGTAAGAGGGTTGGTGTAAAAATTCACATCCCATAGTTATGAGAGCATGGGGGTTGTGTACAATCAACCTTGGGAATGTGAGAGTAAAATGCATGGGTAAAAAGGAAATTCGAATGGCCATTGTGGGTAGTTTTTTGCATGCATTTTTTGGAGAAGAAAGCGAATGGGGAGCATTGGAGGTTAAGGGCATCCATAGTAGGTTTTGTGGGAAGCTTGTTTGGAGCTACAAATGCATGTAGAAGAATTTTGTTAGGCTTGTAGAGTGAAAAATTCCTTGTGAGAGTTTCCCTCTAATAGTGAGTTGTTTTAGGAGTTTTCCTATGGAAACTAGCATCCCTGAAGTCCCCAACAATATATATTCCTAGCCAACATGTGATGGAGCCTTGAAGGGAAGTGAGAAAGATTTAGGGACTGTGTGTAGTGAAGGGGGATCCCATTCCTTGGGTTGTGTAGATTGAGGGGAAGAGAGCAGGTGAATTGGGATAAATGTAGGAAACTAATTTTTGTGAGAGTGTATTGGGTTGTGGGAGGAACCCTCTTTTGTGGATTTGTATCCCCAACTCAGGGGTGATTTGATATTGATACTTGGAGAAAAAAATATATGGTTGGGAGGAACATCCATCTCCTGCATTTGATTATTCATTTGTTGTTAAACGATAAGTGATGTATCTCTGCTCACTATTTTTAGTAATGGGTTTTATTGTTGTGCATAAACTCTAAGTGTTTAATAATTTATATTTTGTTATGGGAATGCTAATTTAGTTGCATTCATGCTTTGAAAGTGTTGTTAGATGCATGAGTATTTAAGCATGATGCATTGCATTTAATATTATTGGTATCATAAATTGTTTTATGGGTTTAGTACTAGGGGCCACTACAGAGTGGTATCAGAACTCTGGTTACAACACCATGCCTATATGGGCTTGTTACAACATGCATAACTTTAATCTATGTGTATATTTGGATAAAAAAAAACCATTTTCCCCAACATATGAATTTGAGGTCAAGGCCATAAAATTCAAAATTATGTATGATCTCTTTGTTATGTGTGGGTTGTTCTAGCCTCTAGTTGGTCAATTTTGGCTTAGACACTCAAGTCAAGAATTATTGTGATGGTCATGAGCATGAAAATCGTGAAAATCATCTAAGTATCAAGATGTTCCTTAGTTATCGATACAGTGTGTATCGACAAAGAATGTAAATATTTCACCAACATAGTGGTGAATGAAGATATTTTGAGGTCATCGATACATGGTGTCTATAGATTTTAACCTTTTACAATATCTACTGCAATTTCTTTTTTAATAAAAGAACAAAAAAGATACAATGGAAAATACACACATTACACAGATATTTTTCCCCTCGAAACCCAAACCGGGAAAACCAACATATTCTATATTCATTCATAGTGATACATTATTTACAATAAAATATACATATAGGAGCTAGTGGCATCCAAAACTCTAACCCAATGACCTGGATTAGTCAACAACCCTAATTCCTTAAATGGAAATAGAAAACCATCGACAAAAACCGTGTGCCGGAAAACCGCCCAACAATGGAAACGAAAATAGAGGTGACACAAAAAATGAGGAAAAAATGTGACATGTTTCTCGAGGAAAAAAAAATCCCGGGGGCGTTGCCCCCAACCCCCCATGCACCTGACACAATTTAGTAGACACTAGAGTTAGTCGTGCAAATAATATAACGCATACCCAACATTCTCCCACTTGTTGTTTTCTTTGCATACAGGGGATTACAGGGTTACATAGTCAACAATCCAAGGCATCAATGGCCATAGATCCTCTACACCAAGAGAACTTCTCAGTGCTCACAGATTTTGTTAATGAATTTGCAACATTCTTCAAACTGTCCACCTTCATCAACAACACTTTCTTTTCTTCAATCATGTCTCTCACAAAGTGATATTGAATATCAATATGTTTTGTCTTTGAATAATAAGTCAAGTTCTTCACCAAAAAAATTGTACTCTGACTGTCAAAATCTATCCTTACAGCTTGTTGTACCAACCAAATACTTGAACACAATATTTGTAACCATATTTCTTCCTTACTTGCATGAGTGACTTCCATGTATTTAGCTTATGTAGTTGAAAGTGCCACTACAACCTGTCCTTTTCTCATCCAAATGATTTCTTCTCCAAACATGTTAAACACATACCCTCTTGTAGATCTCCTATGTTACAAATCTCTAGCCCAATCTACATCCACAAAGCCATGTATTTCCAACACTTTGTCCAGTCCTGGTCTTCCTTGGTAGCACAACCCATAGCTAGCAGTGCCACACAAATACCTGAAAACCCTTTTTACTATCGTCCAATGCTCCTTCCCTAGTTTTGACATATACCTTCACAAAAATCCCACTGCATGGGAAATGTATGGTCTAGTATAGACCATTTCATACATCAAACTTCCATCTGCACTCGCATATGGAGCACGAGACATGTCCTCCTCCTCTTCCTATGTCTTGGGAAACTAATCCACATATAACTTTACACCAATAGGAATAGGGACCTTGACCAGTTTACATTCCTTCATATTAAACCTCTGCAATATTGTCTCCACATATTTTCTCTGATTTAACCAGAGTTTCCTCTTTTTCTAATCTCTTTTAATTTCCATGCCCAAAATGAAATTTGCAGCACCGAAATCCTTCATGTCAAATTTAGAGGAGAACTGAGTTTTCACATACTAGATAATCTCTTTGTTGTTTCCTATCAGCAACATGTCATCCACATAAAAGACCAAATAAATCAAATGATCACCAATTAATTTAAAATACACACGGTGGTCCTCTTTGCTTCTTGTGAAGACAAGTCCCAGCATATAAGTATCAAATTTTCGATACCACATCCTTGGTTATTGTTTTAAACCATATAGGGAATTTTTCAACTTGCATACAATCTCCTTCTTTCCCTTCACAAAAAATCCTTCTGGTTGATTCATATAGATTTCTTCTTCTAGATCCCCATGTAGGAATGTTGTCTTCATGTCCATGTTCTCTACTTCAAAATAAAATGCAGCAGCAACAAATAAAAAAAATCTTATAGAAGTTAACTTGGCAACAGGAGAAAAAATCTCACCAAAATCAATTCCCTCAACCTGGGAATAACCCTTTGCTACTAATCGAGATTTGTATTTCTCCACTTTTCCTTCTACATTCAGCTTCTTTTTAAATACCCATTTTCTACCAATGGGATTTCTTCCAATCGGTAATTCCACTAGATCCAAAGCCTCATTCTTATCCAAGGATGCCATTTCCTCATGCATGGCCTTTTCCCATAGTTTTCCAGCCTATGAATCCACTCCCTCCCTGACAGTTCTAAGATCATCATCAGTAATAGACAAAGAAAAATTTGAACGAAAATCAAATGGAGTATACCTTTCCGGTTTCCTTCTTTCTGGAACCGATATCCCCAATACTAGAGTATGAGGATCTTCTTCTTTTGATTCATGTTCTTTTGTAGAGTGTGATTCATAATCCTTTAAATCAAACTCAATTTTCTCTGGTTCTTCCTTACTTGGTAGGACATCATATTTGACAACATCTTTTATTTCTCTAAATACCACATCTCTGCTATACACAACCTTCTTAGTTTTTGGGTTCCAAATCCTATACCCTTTGAGACCATCTTTATACCCAATAAGGATACACTTTTTATCCTTCTTATCTAACTTCCTCTTGTTTTACTTTGGAACATGAACATATGTCTCACAACCAAATACCTTGAAATGTGTGAGAGAAGGTTTCTTACCAGTCCATACCTCTTGTGGAGTCTTGTCATCTAGTGTTGACAAGGGTGATCTGTTGACCAGGTAACATGCAGTACCCACTACCTCTTTCCAGAATTCTTTCCCTAACTTGGCACCACTGAGAATGCACCTTGCCTTTTCCATCAGCATCTCGTTCATCCTTTCTACAACTCCATTTTGCTGAGGCTTTTATGGAGTAGTATTCTTTCTTGTTATACCGCACTTCTTACAGAATTCTTCAAATTATTTTCCGTAGAACTCTCCACCGTTATCAGTCCTCAACACCTTAATTATTTTCTCTGTTTGATTCTCAACAAGAGACTTAAACTCTTTAAACCTGTCAAAGACTTCATATTTCTTCTTGAGGAAATATATCCAAGTATTCATCGAGAAGTCATCTATAAAAGAGACATAGTACATAGATTTTCCCAATGATGGAACCGACACAGGTCCAAACACATCACTGTGAACTAGCTGTAAAATTCTTTCTTCCCTCATTGCACCAAAGTGGAATCTTACCCGATTTTGCTTCCCATATACACAATTTTCACAGAAATCAAGATCCAGAAAGAAGTTAGACATACCTTCAACTATACCTTTACGTGTAGTAGTAGAAGACCCTTCTCTCCCATACGCCCTAGTCTTTGATGCCATAACATAACATTTTCTCCAAATATTTTAGGAGTTTTATCTTCTTCAACTCCAATATCAGGAACAATGGAACTATTACACCCATCACTAATAGTGCTTCCTTGCATCTTATACAGAGTTCCAAACCAAACTCCCTTCAGCAACACCATTTCTCCTTGAACCATCCTACAAGTTTCCTTTTCAAATATTTTTTTTACCCCTGGATTGTCTATTTTTCTTACAAAAATCAAATTTCTGGCCAATCCTAGGATGTGCAGAACACCAGGTAGTTTTCTAATCCTTCTATTTATGAGCCTCAACTTGACTTTTCGTCGTCCTATGATTTTGGTTGTCAAGTCATAACCGAGGAAAACATTACCTCCATCATACCTTTCATATTCACATAACCAATCCCTCTATGAGTCATATGAAAGGATGCCCCTGAGTCAACCAACCATGCCTCATGATTTGCATGTGTGATTGAAGAAACCAAGTACACATCCCATCCTTCTCCCTTGGAGATATTTTATAATGTATAAGGAGCTTCTTCAGATCCCTTCTTTTTCTCAACTTTGGATCTACACTGCTTCTTGTAGTGCCCTTCTTTTCCACATCTCCAGCATATGTTTAAAAAATTTCCAAGAGATTTAGATCTACCCTTAGACTTAGATATCCCACTTGAGGAATTAAATATATTTGTTTCAAGGGTGTGTCCTCTTGCAAATAATGTATCTGTTCTTTGTACTTCCATGTTCTTCTGTCTCATCTCCTCCGACAACAAGGATGAGACCACTTCATCAAACTTCAAGGAATTTGTATTACTACCTATGGCCAAAACCATGTTGGAGTTAGTTCACACACACCTAGGATTTATTTTTCCTAAGGTTTTTCCTTGTTTATTAGTCATAATTAGTCATTATCCAATCTCCTATATTTTAGGGAAGAATATTCCACCTGGAGAATATTCTCTTTCAATTGACACTTCAGTTTGACTAGTTGAGTTGAGTTTAGATGCTGCATTGGTTTTGTCACCGTGCAACATTGGTGTTGGAGCCACCTTTGCTTTTTCTAGCTCGTCTCGAATTTCATGTCTTAATGCTCGAAATCGAAAGATGGTTTTCGTATTTTCCATCTGTGGTTTCAAAAATCTCTGAAGTCTTATCACGCAAGCAACGATAATTATTGTACTCTCGAGGCGAGTTCTACCTTTCATCAAAAAATTTCCCCCTTTGTTCTACCTCGGGATTTCGTATGTTGGATGCTATAGATCATGTAGTTCACAAGTCCCGAGCAACGAAACAGCGAAATCGCTTTAAAATTTTACCCAGGGCAGTAACGAGAGTAAAATTTTCCTAAATCACGATTAAACATCATTAGGTTTTTGCACCTCAACGTTCACTAAATCCAAAAGTCTTACTGTCGTAACCCTGATAGCCGAAACCACGAAGTCCTTATTTTAGTAACCCGTGTCAAGGTTAAAGGTAAAAGCTAAGCCATGGTTAAAGTTCTGTCGGCAATTCGCCACTCGGCGTGTTCTCTTTCAAAAAGCTACACTGTCTAAGCCCCGAGTCGCGAAGTCACGATAAAGATATGAACATAATTAATTAAACACTTAATGCAATTTTATCCTCCCTTTTAATTAAAATGCATCATCGTGATCTCGCGGTTTCGCGACTCGGCATGCAAGCTTCCCGGAAGTTATACCTTCGAAGCTCCGAGTTGCGATATGGCGATATAAATAATTACGTAATTAATTAAGCACCTAATCACAATTACGTTTTTATTAATCAAAGGGTTAAAGCAAAAATTCCCGATACAACGAGTACCGAAAGATTAATTAATTTTGGTAAAACCGGATTAATTAAGCTAAATCAGTATCTTCCATGTTCTGATGCTTGCACAGTTTACGAGGATGTCTTAATTCTTCCTTACGCCAACTGACATTTTGAACCGCCAAAATTTATGGCATTAATTAGAAATAAGGTGAATCGACAAATAAAGATTGTGTTTTTATTGCTAAATTTATTTCTAAACATGATTTGACCGATCTGTTCTTAAAAAGTACCGAGTTTTCGAATATATAGAGTTATTATTCGTTATAACAAATTCATTTCTATATTACGCAGAGCACACTTTCTCAGCGAGCTAACTTTTGTATGTATACATATTTTTATCGCAGAAGAGCTAAAGCAGGATCTCCCGTCATCGCCCCGCGAAAAGCATCTAAAGCCAACATTGAGGTTTCAGGACAAGGTTTGGACAACGTCGTTGATACTTCACCTCGAAGTGTCGACTCTGTCCCGAACTGGTCATTCGTTTCTGATGTTCTGCAGGTCAAATTAGTGGATTATTCTGATGATTCCAACGACAATGAAAAATACGACATAACCACTAAATATAAGATCGCCATTCAATCAGGAATGCATAAAGTAGCGGTCAGTCCACGACTGCTCCCCTACTATGAAATGGTCCGATGGGCATTAGACCATGTGGACATACCAACCAGAACCATCATCAATGAGCAGAAGGTCACCATCGGGTCTTTCAGACCTGAACATCTGCAAGCTATGTACAAGTTGCCCACAGCATCCGACCTTACATATGATGCTGAATTCTTGGAAAAGTTCAAACAGAAGGAATGTGTACAGTATGAAAAGACTATGTCTAGCTTAATAAGAGATTGGTTTTCGCACCCTGCGAAGTTCAGGGCAGACAGTAACGGTATATATTCAATAGCTTCCTTAGAACCACAGTTCAAGTATGTAGCTATGATGACATGCAGATTATACGGGAGAGAGGACACCTCACATTTCTTTCTTCAATGGGTGCCTCTAAAACATCAATTCACCGAAGGTTATTCCTTTGACTGGGCGAAAATGTTGTCTGATAGCTTGACCAGTCGAGTTACAGAGTATCGAGTGCAGAAAGAGAGCAGAAAGATTTCTTCATTTTTTATGTCTGCATACATTATGGACACCGTGTGCTTTCAAACACCATTTCCTTTAATGAGCTGGAGTTGGACTCCAGCAGAGGCCGAGCCCATCCACGTATATCATTCGAAATTGTGGGAAAACAAAGCGGCAGATTTCGTATATGAAATTTTCAACTGGGTGATGGTACCTCTGCATGTCACTATTTTGGGCCACCCACCACCCAGGATCTCAGACAGTATAGTGATAAATTTGAGCAACATAGCTGACTGGTATGTAGAAGCTGAATTCTCATATCTCAAAGTTTTCGGGGCTTTTGTTCCCCCACATGCATTACCATTATTCATCCCCGACAAGATGGCTTGTCGTGAGGCTGCTAGACAAATAGTAATCGGTGGTATAAGCAAGGAGCTTAAGGGATACTCAAAAAAAGTATGACCACCTTTTCCTGTTCATTTAAATTCATATTCTTTGTTAGATTTCGGGCATGCTAAAGCTGAGGCAGCATCCCTGGAAGACCTAAAATTGGTCCTTATTGAATTCAAGAAACACGATCCGCAAAGGGTCATGAGTAATCATTTGGCCAATTGCGGACTCAAGAGATTTGAACATGAAAATTCGCCCTCAGATGAAATTTTCTGAGGTGCAAGATCTTATGCCAAGATTTTAGCTCAGATACAAACCTTGGCACCTGAAGAGAGGGCCGATGTTCTGAAATTCCAAGAACATCGACGCAGTTGTCTTCCCGCAGTATTACGGGGTGAGAATCCGAGTACACCGGAGGTGAAACAAAAAGATTCCGAAGGCTCCAAGGATGCAACTCCCGGTCAAGAAAAACAGCAGGACGGGGAAGAGAAAACTAAGAGTCTGAAAGTAGAGATAAAGACTCCCGACCCACCGAAGAAGCAGACTCTAGTTACTACTCTGGGACAATCAACGAAGCAAATCAGAGATCCTATCGCATTCGTTACCCCCTTACAGTCAACTCAGGGAAAATATTGACGTAGGGTGGATCTTAAATGAAGAATTGAGGCCTATAAGGGTGGAAGAGCTCCCTCCAAATGAGTTCTTCTTTGATAAGAAGAGAAAGGCAGTGATAAAGAGAGAATTCTATTAGGAAGGGGAATCGACAGTCAAGAAATACAAAGTATTGACTGATGGGAAGGACAAGAAGAATGGACAGTTCATGACGAAAATAGCTGGGACATTAGGGGCATATACTACAGTGAACCAATTTTCAGTCGGGGTTTTGAAAAACCACCTGAAACGAAAAAATAACCTCATCAAAACCCTAGAAGCCAGACTAGCCACAACAACGGAGGTTGCCAAAGACCAGGCAAGTGTAGGAATAGAGAAATCAAGGTTGGCCGATAAAAGTGAGATAGAGATTCTCAAGACTAAGCTCGAACAAGCACAGTTGGTGGTTCAGAATGGTCAGATGCAAGCGGGCCAGCAAAAAGATTTGATCGAATAGCTATAGGCTAGAGTGGAAATCGTCGAAAGTAAAGTGATAAATATTGGGATGTTCCAGTCCCAGGCGAATGAGATTCGGAGCAGAGTTTCTGTGGCCCAGGGAAATTTACTCACCAAGGTAGAGGTGATTCGGGACAACTGCTTGCTAGTTAATCAAGTTTTGGAAAATTTATCTATTAGAGAAAGAGAAGTTGGAGCAGCATGGTTCGCCTTTAAAGAGGCTGTGATAGCTACAAACAACAGGGAATCAGGAAGTACTCCCAGGTTTACCATTTCGGAGTAGACCAGAGGAAATATTCTATTAAAATAATGGGAACATAGCATCTCGGAAGGTAAGCTGCAAGCCAAGAGGGTAACGAAATCCTTAGAAGAGGCTTTTAGTTCTATAGATGGTAATTTGCTAGGCATTGATAGCGGAGGTAATGTCGAGGCATTGATTCAAATGAATATGGCAAAAATCTCACTTGATTTAAATGAAAAAGAGGAAAGAGATTCAGCTGAGATCTCACAAGTGACTATGGCAGACATAGTTCAAATAGATAAATGTATGATTAAACCAAGTGTGCAATTATGCACTATCGACATCATAGACAGACAGATGGAAGATAGGTTACCGCAATTAGCCCGATATTGTTACTCTTTTGAAGCCAATTGTCAAGTAGAACCGTCAAGGCTGATATCTCGGTTGGTGGAAAGGTGTGTCACTTGTACCGAACATGCGCGAGGACAAGCTTCCGGCACCAAATAAAGACACAGAGAAAGAAATGGAACGATTTCTCTCCTCCTTATCATAACTACAAATTTTGCAACGATTGAGATTCCATCTTATTGTAAAACTGTATAAATATACCATAGAAAGAAAGAAAAGAGGCTGGACCTTTTTGTGTCGATTGTAATAGAGGTTTTACATTTTGAGAGTTAATATAAAGCAAATCCGGAGATTCTCAATTCCGTCACGACTGTTTTATGAATTTGTTTTCTTGTATCTCATATTTCATTTCATTTCATATTCGTATCTGATGAATGCTTCGCTATAATTTAGTACAACCTCTACTATAGTGAATGAATTTTGGTTTTCTATATTGTTTACTGTTTTTCCTTTGTACCAGCTATCAGCAGGTATAAGACCAGTCAACACTTTCAGAATTCTATATATATATTATGCTTCATAGGTTTTTTCTTCACATTTTTCTTCTTCTGTCTATACGTGAGATTCTCCCTTGATAGGAGCCTTACTTGATAGACAACTAAATGTTTTCTCCCACCTCATACATTTATTAAAATTTAACCCAATTACGGGAAAGAGCCTTTGATTTTCATTCCTTTTTCATTCCTGAACCGTAAACTCTCTTTTATTCGACTGAATTGAGATATCACTCAATTTCCTCCTGAGTTTTTCTTATTTTACTGTTCCTCCATGACTGACCCTGTACCAACACATCCCAATATCGAACCCGGATTATCAAACCAAACGCACATTGTCTTAAACCTTTTTGATACTATTCTTAAAACAGCCACTACCCGAGTTGAACTTGAATGTTCATGGGCATCGATTGAACATGATATAAACATACAGGAACAGTTGGAAGCTAGACAACGCCAACACAGAAATCATCCCTAGTTTCCCTTGCCGAAGGTTGACGTTTCTCTCTCCTCCACCCTTTACCCACTTTCGGATGCCTAGACACTGTACTTCTAAGCCTTAAGTACAGACTCTGGAACAACATCTTTTTGGCGTCGTTGTCGCGGACCAAAGTTACAAAATCTTTTTCCCTGGGAAAACGACATTTTTTTTTTTTTGTTGAAAGTGTTACCCTTTGATAGTGAACAAAGAGTACACACCTTTTTAAGGCTTTCAATCTTTCACTTGGCGACTCCAAAAGTAATAAATTGGCATCCAGTCGAAGGAATACCAGACAAAACCCGGATGGTAAGCAGATTACACCCGTTACAGATCCCAAGAAGATTCTAAAGGCGAGAGGCTCTCTTAAGCCAACTGTTGCAGTCTATAAGCTTAAACACCCACATTTGAAGACTAAGAGTTCTTCTGAACCTTCAAATTCACGCAGTCCTCTCTTTGATACTAAAGATCTAACGTCAAACTACTCTAAAGTTAGGAGTGAGATTCATCCGACAATCCCCTTAGTACACAAAGGAAAGGGCCCTTTCGAAAGTTCATCGGCAGTTGACATACCATATTTTCTTTAGTTAAATTTCCTGACCTCACCTAATTCTGAAGAGTGTGTTACACATTCGGTTTCCACACCCATTGGTTTCCCTGACTACATCTCTTGCAAGTTCGAAGAGCTAAGCCTTCACATCCCTTACCATTCTTCCTTATATTTTCTACACTGCGAAGAAAGTAAAGATTCACTTTTAATCTTTCAAAACCCCCTTTACAACTTTCCACTGATAACGATGGTAGCCACCGGAGGAGGAGGTGGAGGGGTTATCGGAGGAGGAGGGGGAGGAGTTCATGTAGGAGGAGTTGGAGGCCAAGGGCCTGCCCCCCCTCCAAGAGTGTTTGCAAAAGTTGCAGCAAGATACGCTCCCTTGGTATTTCCCTTTCCTCTGCACGACCTTCCCGAAAATTATATAAAAAATTTGCCAAAATTCATTGGGGAAGGAGATCTGACCGCAGCCGAACACATTAATTTCTTTGATCAATTCACAGACATCCTAGGTATCGAACATGAGGACGTGTATTTGAGGCTTCTTGTCCAAACCTTCGAAGGCCAAGTCCAAACTTGGTTTCGGATTCTACCTGCAACATCTATCTTGTCTTATGATGCCTTGGAAGATGCTTTCCTTAGACAATGGGGTGAAAGAAAGGACCACCTATATTATTTAACCGAATTTGGGTCTTTAAGAAAAAAGAATTCAGAAACAGTTATGGAGTTTATTCAAAGATTCAACAAGTTGTATAACAAAATCCCAGCTGAGGTTAAACCGTCCCAACCCGCAGCCAAAGTAACTTTCGCAGGGGCCTTTGAACTGGATTTTGCACTCCTTTTGCGAGAAAGAAGGGGAGCCACTCTAAACCGAATGCAGGATGACATTGTAGAAATCGAGTCGAATATGATGGATTCTGGTAAACTTAAAGCTAAATTAAAAATGGAAAACTGAGAAACTAAACGCTTTAGAGAACAAGCAGGTCCGTCAGGGTCTAATAGATCCACAGATGACAAAGTAGACGATATGGCCAGGGTAATTAAAGAATTGTCTAATAAAACATCTAGAATGGAGCTAGAACGGGCCAAATCTGATTCTTTCACCAAAAAGGATTTCAAGAGGAACCCCAACCCCCCAAACCAGCAAAGACAGATAAAAAAAGAAGATAAAAAAATACAAGCTCCCCTAAAGAGCAAAATTTTTATAGGAGCGAACGATCTCCAAGATTTTGGAGATTCGGATAATGATGTCACGAACTTCGGTGATGACTGCACACAACCGTATCTGACTAGAGAAGATTATGAAAAATCTCTAAACACTCAACAACCGTCGGTTAAGGGTGAAGAAAGTGATCATACTGACCTTTGTGGCTCTCACCAATAAACTGAAGTGATAATGGCCGAGATTCAACCTAAGTACAACTTGAGATCTAAGAGTAAGCCCATTTAAACTACCCAACCTAAGAAAATACTCCCAAGAGGTCAAACTTATGAGCCTACTCCGGAAGAGACCCTATTACCTAACAACAAAGCGAAAGTAGTAGGCACACAAGAGTCCGAAGTGGAAAAAGTTGAGACCCAAGCACAAGGAACCGAAACAGCTAATAAAATTACGCCTTCAACCAAGACCATGAGTAATAAAGCGGTCCAGACGAATAAGTTGGAAAGGAAGGATTCAGAAGTCTCAACTAAAGAAACAGACAAGGTGAGCGGAGTTTTCAGTTTTGAAAACGAGATAAATAAAATTAAGATACCAATCCCTCTGGTAGAATTGGCAAAAAAACCCGTTTATCGGAAGCAGATTACCAAAGTGATGGGTGTCTCGGAGCTAGAAAGTCAGTCTGATGTTTTAAACCTGGAAGATGATAAACCTAATATCACTTTTGGTCCACATTTTGAAGGGGCCAAAGACACTATTGCTCCCTTTTATATCACTTTAAATGTATACGATCAATTGCTACATAATTGCATGTTAGACTCTGGAGCCTCCCATAACGTTATGCCTAAAATTATTATGGACAAATTGGGTCTCCAGATCAGCAGACCTTACGTAGATCTTTACTCTTTTGACTCGAGAAGGGTTAAGTGTATGGGAATGATAAAGGATTTAGTAGTTACCCTGGCACAGGTCCCGGTTAAGAGTATCTTGATGGATGTGGTTATTGTTGATATTCCCCCTAAGTATGGCTTACTRTTGTCTAGGTCATGGGGAGCCAAGMTGGGGGGTTCTCTTCAAYTRGATATGACRTTMGCCACAATTCCTKTGTTTGGTGGGCAATTTACTYGGTTGTAMAGAGAAACGAGRTTAGCATATAYAGTAAGCGACCCTCAAAACCCGAACAATTTCCCTATTTACATTGCGGATCAAGATTTAGGAAATTGTATCTTATCTTTTGATGACGGTTTAGATGGTTGTCCAGAGGAAAATGATATAGAGCAGGAAGAGTCAGGTTACATAACGGAAGATCTATGTAGCACCAGTGTCTGGAAAATGTTTTTTGACGGTGCCTCATTTTGTGAAGGGGCTGGTGCAGGAGTGCTTTTAGTG
This sequence comes from Picea glauca, assembly GCA_000966675.3. Lineage (NCBI taxonomy): Eukaryota > Viridiplantae > Streptophyta > Pinopsida > Pinales > Pinaceae > Picea > Picea glauca. Next base: position 216,874 of record JZKD02S1925822.1, on the reverse strand, counting down.
GCTCCCGAAGGAAAGTTCGTTGTTCCTTTTTCTTACAGACTGCAATGGGATATAGATTATACTAATAACGTATGTGAATATGAAGCATTGGTCTTAGGATTAGAGGCTGCCAGGAAGCTAAAAATAAATAATCTATAGGTATACGGAGATGCGGAGTTAATAGTCAAGCAAATAAATCGATTGTACCAAGCCAAGCATCCCAGATTAAGATCATACCGGAATTGTGCCTGGGATCTGATGGAAAACTTTTTCTCATCCGTAAATGTCCACTTCATCCCACGTGCAGAGAACTTACATGCTGATGCATTAGCTAAAGTGGCTTCAACTTTCACGCCTCCTACAACTTTTAAATTGAAGTATCACATAGAGATAAGACACAGACCATCTATACCAGACAATATCCAACACTGGTAGGTTTTTGACGATGATGAACAAATTAAGAAGTTTCTTGAAGCAGTGGGTGAATTTTTCGAAACTCATGTAGACCAAGAAAATCAAAATGACCCGATATGGATCATGCAAGAAGGGGAGGATCCTCAAGATTTCCGAGACAAAATTGCAGATCATCGCATGCTGGTCCTTAAAAACAACTAGATTCTGAAAGGATTGATTCCTCTGGAAAGACTTTTTGATCAAAACGACATACCTATAAAATCCGCCTTACAACCCCAACCAGAAGAAGTGGAGGACTGTGATATAGGAACCAAAGAAGAATCCAGGATGGTGAAAATATCCAAGTTCCTCCCTCCCGAAATAAAAAGTAAGTATAAATACCTACTCAGACAGTATAAGGATGTTTTCACCTGGTCTTATAATGAGTTAAGGACATACGACACTTTCGTAATTGATCACAAGATACCTCTAAAGCCTGGGGTCAGACCATTTAGGCAAAAGCTTAGACAGATCAACCCCATTTTGTTACCTGTGATCGAAAAAGAAGTTAAGAAACTTTTAGACGTGAAAATAATAGTACCTCTGAGATATTCAGACTAGGTAGAAAACCTGGTCCCGGTTGGGAAAAAGAATGGGGAAATCAGACTGTGTGTGGATTTCAGAAATCTAAATAAGTCATCTCTTAAGGACAACTATCTGCTGCCCAAAATGGACCATGTGCTAGAAAAGGTAGTTGGATCCAACCGAATGTCTATGATTGACGGGTTCTCTGGTTATAATCAAATCGCCATGAATGAACAAGATAGAGAAAAAACTGCTTTCACTACTCCATGGGGTACGTTCATGTATGATAAAATGTCGTTTGGTTTGATGAATGCAGGGGCCACTTTCCATCGCGCTATGGACATCGCTTTCATCGGTGAAAGGGATAAGTTTGTATTCATTTATCTTGACGATTTGATGGTTTTCTCTAAAACCGACGAAGAACACTTGATACATCTTAAACAGACATTCAAAAAATGCCGCAGGTTTGGTCTATCTTTAAATCCAAAGAAATCACATTTCGCCATGCAGGAAGGTAAGATTTTGGGTCATATCGTATCTAGGGATGGAATTAGGATTGATCCTAAGAGGATTGAAGCGATAGATGCTATAAATATTCCCAGAAATGTAAAAGAAATTCAATCTTTCTTAGGAAGAATAAATTTTTTACGAAGATTTATCCCGAATTTCGCTAAGATTGTAAAATTGATCACAGGTATGTTGAAAAAGGACAGCGAAGTAAAATGGACAACTGAGGCCAAAGTGTCATTCACACACATTAAGAAAGTCATAAGCGAGGCACCTGTGTTAGTGAGCCCCGACCATCTAAAATATTTTCTTATTTTTCTCATTTGCCTCCGAACACACGATTGTCGCGGTGCTCCTACAAAAGAACGAAGAAGGTTTCCAACAACCGATTGCTTTTTTCAGCAAGAGTCTTAGAGGCGCAGAACTGAAGTATGATATAATAGAAAAACAAGCGTACGCCATGGTAAAAGCATTAAAGGCATTCAGAACATATGTACTACACTCCAAAATAATTGCGTACGTACCTACCAGTTCTGTGAAATATATTTTGGTACAACCAAACAGCGATGGAAAAAGAGGGCGATGGCTTGCCAAAATCCAAGAATTTGATCTGGAAGTTAAACCGAGCAAATTGATAAAAGGGCAAGGCCTGGCCAAACTCTTAGCTGAGTCGAATTTCAGAGCCCTAGGTATCAATTGCCTACAGGAAGGCGACAAAGACATGAACCTAAACGAGCTAAATGAGAAAACAGGCCCAAACAAGATCGAAGAGAAGTTCATATCATCAAGCTGGTACAAAGACATAGTATCATACCTGCTAACTCTAAAATTCCCAAATGAGCTATCACCATCAAAAGCCAGGACTTTAAAACTTCATGCGGTTAAATATTGTATCGCCGAAAGTCAGCTATATTGGAAAGAGCCACTTGGTTTCTTGTTAGTCTGTTTAGTCGAATCGGAAACTCAGCGAGTTATAGACGAATTTCATGAGGGAGTCTGTGGGGGGCATCACGCTTGGAGAGCTACAACTTTCAAAATTTTGAGGGCTGGGTACTACTGGCCAAAACTTTTCTCGGATGTTAATGCCAAAGTCTGAGCCTGCAACCCTTGTCAACTATTTGCAGGTAAACAGAAGCTCCTGGCACTGCCTTTAGTTCTAGTCAAAGCTGAAGCCCCATTTCAGCAATGGGGTCTAGAATTCATAGGCGAGATTAATCCCCATTCCAGTGCTCAACACAAGTGGATCTTAACTGCAATAGATTACTTTACTAAATGGGTGGAAGCCATTCCAACCAAAAGGGCAACAGACTCGATGGTAATTGATTTCTTAGAAGACAACATTTTGTCTAGATTCGGTTGCCCCCGAAAGATAGTTACAGACAATGCCCAAGCCTTTAAATCTATGGCTATGATCAGCTTCTGTCAAAAGTATAATATCGTTCTTGGCCATTCCACA
>JZKD02S1925822.1:203648-213944 GCA_000966675.3 Picea glauca | reverse complement strand
TAATGTGTAAATTATTCATTATTCAAAATGGTTAATGAGAATTCTTTCATTCTTTCTCTCCTTCTTCTTCTTTCTCCAATTCTCTCTACAAATGTGTATATTATTGTTTAGCTAGATCTATTTTGTGCAAGTTCAACAAATTTACAAACCAGACTATCCCACGAGTCTGGTAAAGAGAACAATAAACTGATACACTTATCTTCATCTGAAATTTTAATCTCAACAGATACTAACTGACTTACCACATTATTGAAGGCGTTCAAATGCTCTGCTACCGATTCTCCATCTCTCATCCTCAATTTATACAACTTCTTTCTTAGGAATAGTTTATTTACTAGGGACTTAGACTAATACAACTTCCCCAACTTATCCCATAACTTCTTAGTTGTAGCTTCCTCTGACACATTCAGTAATACTGAATCTGAGAGACATAGTCGGATTGTGCTCTTCGCTTTCTGATCCAACTTTTTCTAGTCATCTGTTGAAGTTCTTGTAGGTGCAGTACCTACATCCACAATGATCCACTGATCTCTTCACACCAACAGATATTCCATATTGAGCTTCCACAACTAAAAAAAATTCCCATTAAAATTCCCAATCTTCATTTTCGAATTGCTCGCCATTTCTCTTCACGTGAAGAATCAATACCACAAATCTCTCACTATAACAAGGATTATCACAATCCCGAGGCAAACCCTTGACCACAAAGGCGCCCCCCTGAAGCCAACAAATCTTGATACCAAATGTAGATTTTAACCTTGTACAATATTTACTGCAAACATATTTTCAGTAAAAGAACATAAAATATACAATGGAAAATACACACATTATACAGAGACTTTTCCCCTGGAAAACCAAACTGGGAAAACCAACATATTCTATATTCATTCATAGCGATACATTGTTTATAATAAAATATACATATAGGAGTCAACTACATCCAAAACCCTAACTCAATGACCTGGATTAGTCAAAAACCCTAATTCCTTAACCGGAAATAGAAAACCATCGAAAAAAACTTATGCCAAAAAACGACACAACAATGGACACATGAGGCAAAAATGCGACATGTTTCATCCTTGAAACATGGGAGGAAGCCAATCAATATGATTTGCTAAGCAATGTAGCCAATTGGTATTGTTAGTACCCAAATTTGCACTATCAAAATTTTTGAACTTTTGCCAAATCTCAATATGGTGTATATTGTGTAATATCTCCATCTTTTGGTAGAAAAATATTCATATTTTCAAAAAACACTCGTTGAATGAAGTTAAGGGTTTCGGTAGTGAAACCCTTACATGCAATGGATCCACTACAAGAATTTTGACTTCTGGTAAGATTGTTGACATATCGGTAATACAATAGCTTCACATTTTCAACCTTCTGACGTCTCATAAAATGTCCTTGTCTTATGAATTCTAAAAGATTCCAAGACGAAGTCAAGTCTGGTATCTTTGATTTCATTTGAAAAGACCAAGAATTACCCATGCAAAGTTTTACCCAAAAGTAAACATTTTAAAAAATTATTATTTATTATATTTAAATAATAATTTTTTATAAAAGTTATGGTCTTGGTACATTGTACCCAAACTTCAATTTTAAATCAATTCCTAAGTTTGTTTTAAATATAAACTCCAAGACATCATCGAACCAAGTGCCAAGTGCGCCACTAAGTGTCAAGTTCTTTTCATCTATGGTTTCCTTTGGCTTTGGTATGGCTGATAGCAATATCTAGAAAGCCTCAAATCCATTCTCAAATATCTAGGTCAAGAGTTTTGTACATTCTGGATGAAAATGAAATTTCCTTGTTCAGTTGAAGACCCAACTTATATTGATAATTTTCAGATTGTTTTAAGAATTCGAAGGTCGCCATTGCAAATCTAGTTTGATTTATGATGCTTGTATAAGTAATTTTAAATGCAAACAAAAATGTCGACCTGGGAAAAGGAACATGCAATTTGGAGATCTTTGATCCTTGGGTGTCTCCTTTTTGTTTGCAGGATGAGATAAAAATTATAGGTTTCAGCCTTTTATGAGTGACCCAAGTGGAAATGAAGGAGAGTTTTTTTTGACAACTTGCCATTTGTGGAATCTTTAGATGTAAATATATCTTCTAACATTCTGTGTCTGTATCATGTAAGGTTTGGATGTTTCTTTCGCTTGAAGACACTATTGCATATGCCAAAATGCTAGAGGCTACAGGGTGCTCAATCCTTATTGTGCATGGCCAAACCAGGGATCAAAAAGATGGGAAAATCATTAGGGCAGATTGGGATGTAATTAATGTTGTCAAATTTCTCTATGTTATGTTCTATGTCTTTACCAAACTAAAGTTTTAAATGTTATTGATGGGATTCATTTGAATCTTGATGTTGTTCATACAAATATTGTCTTTGTCAATATTATTGCTTATTTGATCTCTGGGGCATAAGAGCTTTTTGAAACCATGAAATATGAAGAGCAAGAAAACCCAGTTGCAACAAGAAGTTAGACCAGTTTCTCAGTTATGAGCTCAACCTACCTATATAAGGTGAGGAGTTGTCGAAGTCTCAATAATAAATTGTTCATGGCTTCAGTCTAGTAAAAAACAAGTTGAGTCATTCTATGGAGGATTATCATGCAGTTGAGGTCAAAGAAAATAAAGGCTACGATTTGATATTGTTTGCTACTTTTGATGGTCATTTAAGTGACAATGTGCCTTCACACCTGCAAAAGAACTTGTTTCAAAATATTTTGAATAAGGAAAAATTCTGGAGGCCATTCTCACAGAAGTACCAAATCTTGGGTACAAGTGGTTCCACTACTATGACTATCATCCTGATAGATGTGTTTTAAAGAAGTGGAGGATGGAGATACTTGGACCATCATGTAATGAATGTGCAGTACAAACTTGTGGAGAAAACAACAAAGAACAGGTGGTAGAGTACTTGTAGGAAAAACATGTGCATAATAAAAAAGTTTCTCATTTATAAAGAGATTGGATAGTTAAATAAGAAGTTATTGAACATTCCATGACAGTAATTGGTAGCTACAAGATTCCAAGAAGGTTAACTATTTCCAGATTTCCAGGGATTCAACTAGTATTTTCAGGCAACATTTGAGCAATCAAGGACACATTTGGCAGTCAAAGGATTTTATCGAGAGGTAGAGGAGTGATTATTTCCATATCTCTTGCCACAAATCAAAGATTTCAGTCGTTCACATCATTTTCTAGACAACAAAGTTTGGGCACAATTTCCGGGCAAATGGTAAAGAATCTGAAAAATTCGGGAGATGAGTTTTTTCTGAGGACGGACCCAATTAAGTTCTTTTGAGAGTGGATTTTCCAAATTCTTCACAGTTTGGGAGAAAACTGTTTTTTTTTCAAAATTGTTCAACCCAGAAATTGTGTTGCAACCAAATATCAAATGACCAGTTAGCCAACGCCATGAGGAAAGCCCAATTCAACAATATTGGGATAAATTAGATTGAATAACAATTTTATTGCACTCCACATCAACTCCAAATATCTTCCAAAAAATCAAAGATTCCATTTATTTTTGGTTTATTAATAGATTTTGTTCCCTAAAGCTGATAACAACCCAGATATGGTAAGGGTTATAAATTCTAGGATTTAAAATATTCCTAGAGGGAGGAGGGGGATTGATCCAAGGTTCGATCTTCCTGGGAGGAAGAGGTAGGTTAGAATAGAATTTGGGCAGGGAGTTGTACCTTTCATTGTAATCTCAATGGGAATCTATCTTTTGTAGCATCTTGTTATCAAAGATTCACGTGGTTTGAAATATCAGTTTGTCTTTTCCTCATGTCTACTTATTCATTTTTCTTCCTGTTTGAATAAATTGTTTGTGGATTGTAGATTACTATGAAGCAAAGCTTTGTTGCATTTTCCTATTATCTATGAGTTTTAGTCAAATATCATACATATCATACATTTAGTTTCAAAAAACATTTTTATTAGTGAATTTTTTTTCTATGAATATGTAAGGATGATCAACTTGTGAAACTTGCATGTTTCATATGTATACACCCTTTTTCTTCCAACTATCATAAAATCAAACGAACTTTTCTGATATTATGATCTCATACCATTGATCTATAAGATAATGTAGATGACTCCATGCCCAATGGCCTTGATCATTGATATACATATGTTCTTAGTTTAATTTTCTTCTTTTTCATCTTTCTCAATCCAATCTACCTGATCCAACATCCCAACTTATCCAATCAAATTCTCTTTAAAGATGTTCTAGGCATGTTTTTTTTGCAGTCGAGAACATTTCTAGCACTAACATATTTTGGCATCGTTGTGTGGAATGGAGGAATAAACTATCTTCCTTGGGCATACGAAAATGAATAGATCTGATTCTTGATGGTGAACAAGGATCAACATTAAAGATTGACTGTATATTATTAACCTTGCGACTCCATGACTGAAGAATCTATTGGGGACTCCACTGTTTCGCAATGTAAAAATCATCTAATGCTTAGATGCAGGATATTATAGCTGCGAGGTTTGCTCCATTTAACATTTCATCTATTCTTGGTTTTCCGAATGCTGTTCCTACTATAGATGAATGGGGAGATTTCCTTCCCAGATTTAGAGAAAGCAAGAATGATAATCCTGCAGAGCATTTGTTAGAATTTCTTGTTAGAATTTCATAAACTTATGCATCAGCTGGGGATTATTCATGAAGATTCCCTTATGAATATGTTCTTGTGTTATCTTGAGGGATATTCCCGACAATGGTACAGATCCTTAACTTCTTCCAGCATTTATTCATTGAAGGAATTTCATACAACTTTCTATAATCATTGTAAAACGTATTTTTCAGCTGAGTCTCTTTTTGAGCACCGTTGTGAGGAGTTTGAATCTTATATTCAACATGCAATAGTTTTTTTTTCTGGTAGTGAAGATGAAAAATAACTTAATGTTAAAGAAGTGGAAGAGGAGTCATTCTCAAATGAATCCTTTTCTATTTCTGTTATCTAGAAGGAATATTTTCAGCATTGTACTGATGGTAACAAATTTTCAGGTGCATTTGACATTGTATCATATGTTTCTAACAATTATTTCTATGATGAAATTACTATTCCAAATATTATTAAATATCATCCCATTTATGATGAGTATGAGGATGATTTAGAGGAGTAGTTTTATGAATTAGCACATATGGAATTATACAACAACAAACCTATGTATGCCAGTTATGAAGTTGATTATTTGGAAGGCAGTGAAGGGGATGTTGCGGAGCTATCAGATCAATCCACAATTTTTTGTTTTCCACAAAAGGTTGAGAATCAGTTTCAATAAATCAGTGATCCTGAATTTCACTTTCTAGAATTAGAAAGTGAAAAGAATACCAATGGAGCTGTAAAAATTGAGAGTACACAAAGGTATCTTATTAACCTTGAACAAGAAGTAAAGTTGGAGTTATGTCATGTTTTCTAAGATCTAATAGCTGCTTGGATTTAATATTCTATTCCCAGGGTCCCGAATGTGGAAAGTTTCATCATGTTATCAATTTGCAATTGTGAGCATTAACTGTTCATCAAGTTTTTTTTGTGCATATCATATTCTTTTCATATTTTCTCAGATCATCTTGTTAGTCAAATGCTTACCTGGATACATTGGAAATCTTCTTATACATGATCGAGAAAAATTCAACTGATTAGAGTAGGAGGTGTACATAAATAAGCTCGTTTTTTGAGCATTTGGTTTTCAATTTGAGTTTAGTTTGTAGATTGCTTTTCAGATTGTGGTTGAAATAAATAAGTAGGAATGGCTTCAGAGCAGAACAGGTTGCAGGGATTTAATGGAAGAAGGCAGAGGGACTGCAAGTTCTTGGTGCCTCACAGGGAGGACACCATCTCCAGTTGGATCAAGGTGTTAGTACCCAAATTTTCACTGTCAAAATTTTTGAACTTCCGCCAAAATTGCATAAACTTCGCCTAGCCTTCTTTCACCTCAATCTCAATATGGTGTATGCTGTGGAATATCTTCATATTTCGGTAGAAAAATATTCATATTTAAAAAAAACACTCACTGCAAGAAGTTAGGAGTTTCGGTAGTGAAACCCTTACAACATGCAATGGATCCGCTACACGAATTTTGACTTCCGGTAAGATGCTTGACATCTCGGTACTACAATAGCTTCACATTTTCAACCTGGTGAAGTCTCATAAAATGTCCTTGTCTTTTGAATTCTGAAATCGTCCAAGTCAAAGTCTAGTCTGTGGTCTCTTTGATTTCATTTGAAAAGGCCAAGAATTACCCATGCAAAGTTTTACCCAAAAGTAAACATTTTAAAAAATTATTATTTATTATATTTAAATAATATTTTTTTATAATTTTTACAAAAGTTATGGTCTTGGTACATGTTATTATTTATTATATTTAAATAATATTTTTTTATAACTTTTACAAAAGTTATGGTCTTGGTACATTGTACCCAAACTTCAATTTTAAACCAAGTCCTAAGTCTGTTTTAAATCCAAACTCCAAGACATAATCGAACCAAGTGCCAAGTGTGCCACTAAGTGTCAAGTTCTTTTCATCTATGGTTTCCTTTGGCTTTAGTATGGTTGATAGCAATATCTAGACAACCTCAAAGTCATTCTCAAATATCTAGGTCAAAAGCTTTTGTACATTCTAGATAAAAATGAAATTTCCTTGTTTAGTTGAAGGCGCAACTTATATTGATAATTCTCAGATCGATTTAAGAACTATAAGGCCGCCATCACAAAGCCAGTTTGATTTATGATGCTTGTAGAAGTAATTTTAAATGCCAACTAAAACATTGACCTGGGAAAAGGTACATGCAATTTGGAGAGCTTCAATCCTTGGGTGTCTCCTTTTTGTTTGTAGGGTGGGATACAAATTATATGTTTCAGCCTTGTATGAGTGACCCAAGTGGAAATGATGGAGCATTTTTGGACAACTTTTCATTTGAGAAATCTTTAGTTGTAAATATATCTTCTAACATTTTGTTCCTTATCTTGTAAGGTTAAGATGTTTCCTTCATTTGAAGACACTATGGCATATGCTAAAATTTTCAAGGCTGCAAGGTGCTTGCTCCTTAGGGATCATAAAGATGAGAAAATCATTAGAGCAGATTGGGTTGTAGTTAATGTTGTCAACTTTATCCATGTTATGTTCTATTTCTTCACTAAACTAAAATTTTGAATGGTATTGATGGGATTCATATGAATCTTGATGTTGTTCATACAAATATTGTCTTTGTCAATATTACTTCTTATTTGTTCTCTGGGGAAGAAGAGGTTTTTGAAACCATGAAATATGAAGAGAAAGGAAACCCAGTTGCAACCAGAAGTTAGACCAGTCTCTTAATTATGATCTCAGCCTACCTATATAAGGTGAGGAGTTGTCGAAGTCTCATCAAATTGTTCATGGCTTCAATCTAGTAAAAGATAAGTTGATTCATTCTATGGAGGATTATCATGCAACTTAGTTTAAAGAAAAAAAACGCTATGAGTTGAGATTGTTTGCTACTTTTGATGGTCATTTAAGTGATAATGTTCCTTCACACCTGCAAAAGAACTTGTTTCGGAATATTTTGAATAAGGAAAATTTTTGGAGGCCATTCTCATAGAGGTACCAAATCTTGGGTACACGTGGTTCCAGTGTTGTGACTAGCATCCTAACATATTTGTTGTGAAGAATTGGAGGATGGAGATAATTGGGACCATCATGTAATGAATGTGCAAAAGAAACTTGTGGAGAAAACAACAAATAACAGGTGGTAGAGTACTTGTAGGTAGATCATACACATAATAAAAACGTTTCCCATTTATAAAGAGATTGGATAGTCAACTAAGCAGTTATTGAACATTCCTTGACAGTACTTGGTAGCTACATGATTCCAAGAAGGTTAACTATTATCAGTTCAACTAGTATTTTAAGACATCATTTGAGAATTTAAGGATACATTTGGCAGTCAAGGATTTTATCAAGAGGTAGAGGAGTGATTATTTCCAGATCTCTTGCCACATATAAGAGATTTCAATCATTCACGTCATTTACCAGGTAGACAATTTTGGGCACGATTTCCAAGCAAATGATAAAGAATCTGAAAACTGAGGGACATGGGTTTTTCTGAGGACAGACCCAATTAAGTTCTTTTGAGAGTGGATTTTCCAAATTTTGCATGATTTTGGAGAAACCTTCATTTTTTGAAAACTTTTCAACCCAGGAATTGGGTTGCAGCTAGCTCTCAAATGCCCAGTTAACTAACACCATGAGGAACGCCCAATTAATCAATATTGGCATAAATTAGATTGAATAATGATTTTATTGCACTCCACATCAAATCCATATCTCTTCACACAAATCAAACATTCCATTTATTTCTGGTTTATTAATAGATTTTATTCCCTAAAGCTAATAACAACCCATATATTGTAAGGGTTATAAATTCTAGGATTTAAAATCTTCCTAGACGGAGGAGGGGGATTGGATCTAGGGTTTGATCCTCTTGGGAGGAAGAGGCAGGTTATAATGGAATTCGCGCATGGATTTGTTCCTTTCATTGTAATCCCAATGGGAATTTATCTTTTGTAGCATATTGTTATCAAAGATTCATGTGGTCTGAAATATCAGTTTTTTATTTCCTCATGTCTACTTATTCATTTTTCGTCCTGTTTGAATAAATTTCCCGTGGATTGTAGATTCCTATGCAGAAAATATTTGTTGCATTTGCATATTATCTATGAGTTGTAGTCAAATATCATACATTTATTTTCCAAAAACATTTTTGTTAATGAATTCTTTGTTCTATGAATATGTAAGGATGATAAGCTTGTGAAAATTGAATGTTTCATATGTGCACCCTTTTTCTTCCAACTATCATAGCATCAAACAAACGTTTCTGGTGTTATGATCTCATGCCTTTGATCTATAAGATATTGTAGATGACTCAATGCCCAATGGCCTTGATCATTGATCTACATATGTTCTTAGTTCAGTTTTCTTTCTTTTCATCTTTATCGATCCATTCTACCTGATCCAACATCCCAACTTATCCAATCAAATTCTCTTTCAAGATGAGTTAGGCATGTTCTTTTTTCAGTTAGGAAAATTTCTAGCGCTAACAGGTACCAAGCACATGCATCCATCAATCCTATTGAAATGTGAACATGGGGTCCAAATACTTCCTTTCCACCTTGATATTAATTCCATTTGTTCCTTTGAATCCATGTTATCGATGTGATACTCTGATATCTCCATGCATTTCTTTTAGTCCTCCATGTGCCTCCATAGTGGTCCCATTTCTTATTCCAGGTTGGTCCATAAGTTTTTTTATGCTCATGCCCTTGCCTTGATAATTGTTGTTTCTTCAAGTGGTGTGGTTAGTGATATACATCAACCTTAGTTATCGGTTATTCTTGTTTGGATTCTTCAACATGGGGTTCCTTGTAGTCATTTATATCCTTATCATTTTTTTATGCATGTCCCAGGGATTTTTTTCACGTGCTTCTACAGGCTTTGCATCTAATTCAACCTTAGACTCTTGATTTGATGCGTTAGTAGGTGCTACAATTAGTTTCCTTACAAGGAATTATTCAAGTGCCCCATTGGGCCCTTCTTGTGTAATAGAAATATCATACAATGTAATTTTGTTTTTTGATACCAAAGCTTCAAAAACTTATTTTGCACATTAATATTAACTATATCAACTAAGTTTGTCCAATAATATCCCAAAACAATATCCACATCATCCATATATATATATATATAGCATGAAAATCTAAATGCAACACATATTTATCCATGGTAATATTCCAATCTTTGACTATTTGAACATTTTCACCCTCAACATATGTGCTTTGAATATGTTTTGCAGGAACTTGCAATATTTTAGCCAATTTAACATTGATGAAATTATTCTTGTAACTAGGGTTAATATATACAATGACCTTATCTTGTTGAATGCATGCATGAACCTGTAAGATAATGTCACATGAAAATAAACCGCTACGGATCTCATTATCCTTGTTCACAACATGAGACTACCTATCTAAAAATACATGTTGACGCTCTTTATCTAGAATTCTCAATAGTGATGTAATATGATTTGACTCCCCCCATATGGCAATGTATCTTTTAGATAGGAGAGCCAATTTCCAAAAGGACATTTTTTTCCTTCCAAAAATTTATGAATTATTCAATATTAGGGCCATCATATTTTCCTGTAAACAACATCTTTGAAAATAGAACTAGAGTTTTGAAGAAAATTACTTTCTTTTCAAAGAGCCCCTTTATATAGTTAAGGTTTGAGG
>JZKD02S1925822.1:163101-174923 GCA_000966675.3 Picea glauca | reverse complement strand
ACCGATTCGATATGGTCCTTTCAAGATTATCGACAAGATTGGTAACAATGCCTTTCATTTAGATTTGCCTCCTTATATGCAGATGTATGCAGTTGTTAATGTTGAGAATTTGAAACTCCATTGATAGATGATCAAGGAGAGCATATTCAGATTCCTTCTATAGATGATTTTTCCCCAGAATATCTTACAGAACTGCATGAAGACACCATCCTTGACAAGAGAATGCGAACTTCAAAACGAGGAAATGTGGAGTATCTTCAAGTTGGTCTTAAAGGTACAAATCCAAGAAAATCCAAGTGGATTGAAGTTGGAAGAGTGAGGGAACTATACCCTCATATTCAAATAGACTGAAAATAGTCTTTTGGAGGTCCAAAAGCTTTCCAACGGGGAGGTGTGATCAGGGGATCAAATTTTGCTCAAAAATTCAAGGTGTTCAGAATTGCTTCAAAACAAATGAGAGTGTAGGCCTCGTCATTGCAAACCCAACGCAACTCGTTTGGGTTCAAATGGACGTCGGGAGTGAGAGACATCGCGTTCTGTTCAAAATGGCAAACGGAGAAAAAAAGGATGCTGACTGTACAGTCTGTACGGACGATGACGTGGCAGGTCGTACGCTGACATGGCAGACAATTATTAGGCAATTGGCATGTGAGTTGTTTGTTGGAAGCGAATGGGATGGTGACATGTGGCCCAATCAAAGGCCACCATGTGTCACCTATTTGTTGGTTAAAACCTTTGCACTCAGCAGGAGTTGACCCCGTGACCTCTGGGGCAGGGTAAAGCCTTGGGAAAGGCCGCCCAACCGACATGCCCACACATGTTCCTTGTTATATATATGCAAATCATTGTATTTAAATTTGTTTAAATGTATGTGGGGGCGTGGACCGGGCCAGGGCTAAGCCCCGGCCCGTGGTCATGTGTTGTATTGTATGCGACCGGAGCCACGGTGGTTAGACCCACTGTAACCATGTTATAACCATTTAATATATGCGCAGTTTGGTATACCATGTGACCACCATATATATGCGCACGGGTTAACATCACGGTTATCAAACGGTTGTTTAAACTTTAGCCCTGTTGTATAGCGCGCGGTCATGTGACAGCCATGTGCCCACGGGCCTTGGTAGTTAGGGCCAACACGTAATGGTTCGACAGTTTGGACCGGTTGTGAAGTTGCACCCGGTGCCAAGTTTTTACGCTTTAAATTACACGTGGGCTAGGTTGAGCCAAGAGAGGTGCATTTTGTAGATGTAGAGACAACAAGCTTGAAGGGGAGACTTCCAGGAAGCCTATCTACTTCATTTTTTGGCCAAATGAGGTGTCGAAAAAGCCCAGCTAGGGGTTTTTGGACATTCTGAAGCCATTGGAGCAGTCTATTTGGAATTTTGAGCATTGTAAAGAACATTTTTGAGCACTTTGAGCAAATAATACAAATGATCCATTGGAAGCTGGACCAGGAGATGTAGCCCAAGAGAGGGGTGAACTCCTTTATCATTTGCTATGTTATGTGTTTTCTGTTCATTGATTATGCTGCTGTTTATGTGCATCTTGAATGAGTAAATCCTATTAAAGTTGTGTTGAAAAGTTGATCCATTTTCTTTTAACACATAGATTTAACTTGCAAATATTTTCAAGAATACAAGTCTTCTTCATTTTTAGATCATGCTCTCCTTTATTTTGTGATAAGACTTGAGAATGAGAAAATGTCGTCCCTCTTATTTTCTGACCTGACCTTTTTCCTCCCCCCTTCCAAATTTAGTGCTCAGTGACCCAATCTACCCACATAAATATGTTGACTCCATTCATGAAGTGGTCACATGGAATTTGATACCATCGATAGGGTTGGACCCTCTCCATAGGATAGGTGCACACTTCAAACTAAAAACAAAAGATGCATTGGGAAATAGGACTCATTAACATTGGTAAGGGATCAAAGGATTCCCCCACAATCCCAGTGGAAAATATGCTCGAGGGTCCACTCTTCCAAAATTTCAAAGGGAGAAAATAAATCATTAATGTGAGGGGAAGAAAGTAAGGCCCATAAAATAACCTAAAGCCAAAAATAAGTTGATGTTTTTGTCTTTGAAAGAAAAATTAGTCGTTGAATAAGATTTAGGTGATTGGTCAATGGAGAATAATCTCAGTGTATATTAGCCTCTATCTCTCTCATTTTTTGAACTTTGGATCCTACTAAAACCATATCCTGGGATGATTCTCATGCATTATATTTCCCAAGTAAATAAAAGCATGACCTCGTGCTAAGGAAACTATTTTTCATGAAGCCTTTTATCCCACTTCCATAATATCATCATCAAGTTCGGTAGTTATATGTAACAAAACCTTGCTTCCTCTTCTTTACCACACGATACCACAAATTATATCTATTGTATCGTGGAACATACAAGGATATTTTCCATAAACTTGTGAGACAACCATTAGGGCTACCCAACAACCATTTATTATATAAATATACATCTATTTCACATTACACTTCCTTTCAACTCTTCATTCAAATGCTAGGAATATTGGACTCTCAATCCTCGAGCCTTTAAGGGGTCTAATGCACTCTTCTACATATGTTTCATGCAAATCTAGTTGTTTTCAGTTCACTTTAAAATATGTTTTGGGGTCCTCACATTATTAAGTGGTGATATTTTGGGATGTTTTTGAGAGGTTTCCCTCTCCCACACATGAGTACACATGGATAGTTTTCATTTCTCGTACCTTGGAATACTACCATATAATTCTTTATTTGTCTACTTTCCACATTACAAATCTCCACCAGAGGAACCTTACTCTGACTCTTAAAGACCAATATTATCCCATACAAATGAGACTTTATTCTAAGATATTTTCATTGAAGTGACAAATCTCTAAGGATTTATATTGATACCAATGTCAAAAATTTCACGGATAGTCTTGTCAAGTGGATTTCCATATGATAAATGCACATCCTCTCCTTTCATGAGAGAAGAAAGCTTCCTGATTAGAGATGATACATTTAGGTGACCATTTTTTAAGAAAGGTTTATCCATAGGTCATATAAATTAGGGTCTATTCCCATCATGCTAGTAGGAGAAGCATTCAAATGCATAGAATCCCCAAACCAATATTCTTATCATAATATTTTTTCTTGGATAAACCTATTGAGATAGAAATGACTACAACTAGGGGTCCACCAATTGGGTCAGTTCTCATCCCCATCAATCCAATTGTAGAATTTAAGGACAACCCATGCCCTTGTTTTAATAGACCCCCACTAGGCATCCCATGCATTGGTGCAAAAGGAACCCAAGGTGGTTTTGTAGTTGTTCCATGAATAAGAATCACTCTACCTAGATACAAATTTGTCACATATGATCTAAAAGGTGTGGCAGAAGGAAAATCAAGAGTCTCATATGAACAAAACCTTGAATCATATAGAGCCGAAGGACTAGTGTTTACTCCCCTTATTTGTCCACGAGGAAGATGGATAAGACCATTTAGACTATCAAAACCAAGAAAAACAACTTCTTTATCTAGCTTCCCCTTTTATGATCTCCATCCACATTATATACAGGAAGAGAATGCAAATCCATGTCAAATTTTATAGTATTTTCTAGTTTCCTCTCTATATTTGTGTAATGGTAATAAATCCCTACATTATTTGGATATCTCCTTCTCACTCTCCAGTACCGAGTGATCATTACTAATAAGCCTATCCCTCTCGTTGCAAATACCTCTTACATATTCACCTTGTGTAAAGTATGGAAAGTCAACGATTTGTCTTGTGTGTTTAGGGTTTTGGTCATCATCTTCATCATTAATTCCCCCATACTCATCATGTTCAACAAAAGCACCAACAATAGCACTAGGATGTCTCTCATTCTTAAAAGATGATCTCAGATCTATAGAATCACCATGAACAACGGTAGTAATGGCATCTACAAATTCCTACCTTCTATATCATCTATAGATGGCAGAATTGTGCTCTCTTCAAGTACATGAAACAACATTGTAACAAAATACTTGTGTCTACACTTAAGCAATAAGTTCACTATAAGGCCAATAACAAAGCATTGAAAATGTGTGAATATTCTAAAAGCAACCAAACTATGCACTGAAACATGAGAGCAATTTTGGAATTAGGGTTGAAAAGTCACGAAGATTCTTCACTTCTGATGCCTTTTGAATTTTATCTGTTTCTTCTTTTCTTAGTTTAATTAGCATATACTAGGTAGTTTAAAGAAAAAAGAACATAAATTATTTTTTTGTTATTTAAAAAAAAAATTATTGTATGCCTTTATTGTATAAATTATTGTTGTTTAAGGGGGAAATGTTGGCGGTAAATTCTATGAAGTATAAGGGATCCAAATACAAAAAATGATGGAAACATGATAGAATATAAGCATCTTTGTAAAGAGCACATAAAAAAATGATGAATATTTATCATCTTTTGTTTTTATAAATAACTTTGTCGTGTGAGGTGAATGTAAGCAGTTAATCCACTTACCTTTTCACTTCTAATAATATTTCATTAAAGTTGTATATAATTTGTTTAATGATGTATGCCATTGATGATTTTAGTACCAGTTTGATATGTTTTATGTTTTATACGAGAAAACCAAATTATGTTATAATCGGGAAAAAATAAAGGCATAAATTGTTTCTTACTCAGGCATAAATTGTTTCTTACTCATAGAATTCAACATATTAGTATTTCAATAGATGTAGATCAGAAAATACTTATGATCAATGGCTTGATATATCTCATGATTTACAAGACATTCTTCATAAATAATTGAATAATCAAATTTGCGATAATTTCAATAGATGTAGATCAGAAAATACTTATGATCAATGGCTTGATATATCTCATGATTTACAAGACATTCTTCATAAATAATTGAATAATCGAATTTGCGATAATTTGAGGGATTTATGTTTATTGTGTTTATACTAATTGTGGGAATGATTTTATGGGACAAGGTTTGAGATTTTAGGGGATTAATTACATATCTATGGTTTTTGGGGGTAGGGTTTTGAGATTTTAGGGGATTAATTACATATCTATGGCTTTTGGGGGTAGGGTTTTGAGATTTTAGGGGCATATTTTTCATGTATAGGGTTTGAAATGTAAAAAATGTGGAACAAATTTAACAAAAATGAAAAACATGTATAATTTTAAAGGTATATCTGTCATGGTTAAAAAAAATTTACCTCTTCCTGCTCTTCTTCTTATTCCTCTCATCCTTCCTCATTTTCTCCTTCTTCTCCTTCTTTCTTCTTTATCTTCTCCTCCTCCTCCTCCTCACGAGGGTTCACTCAATAAACCTTTAACATAACACATGTGTCCATGGGATACTAAAGAATGAGCCTATAACATAACACATGTGTTCATGGAATATTAAATAATACCCCTAATTTCACTAGTTGTTAAGAAATACCTTTCAAGACCCTTTTGTTGAACCTCCTCCAAATGCACCTTTCCAATTATAAATTGGAAAAAAAAAATCAGTTTTCACTGGATATCCTAGGTCTCTTTTTTTCATGACATTTTTAATACCCCTTTTTATTTCTACCCCTGGTATGGTGGCACACTACTCTTATAATTGTTTGGAGATTAATGGAGATTATATCCATACTAATTTCTTTGCATCAACTAATGTGGTCAAAATGTTCAAATTTACTCAAATTATGCCTCATTTTCTCTTTTCCAAAGGAGCAACCAAGCAAAGAGACTAGTAGTAGAGAGGACAATAGATTTTGAGTCATTAA
Organism: Picea glauca; assembly: GCA_000966675.3. Lineage (NCBI taxonomy): Eukaryota > Viridiplantae > Streptophyta > Pinopsida > Pinales > Pinaceae > Picea > Picea glauca. Next base: position 169,166 of record JZKD02S1925822.1, on the reverse strand, counting down.
TATATCAATCTCTACATCACACTCCTTAATGGGTGGGTAAACTAATTTCAATAAGATAAAGACAGATTCCTATGACCCTTTATTTGTTTCTGCGCGATGGGGATTCATTACAAAGTCCTTTAACTAGGTATATTTTTCATGTAGACTTGGTCAAATCCTTGATTTCAACTAGTCCCAAATTAATGGAAGACTACGCACATTAAGTCGATATGGGAGATTATGAGGATATGCCAAGCCTAGTAATTTCGAAACAATTGTATAAACTATTACAGATGTGATACTTTCCAATTGTACAAAAAAAAGTTATGGATATAGAACGATGAAGAGCAAAAAGAACATCAAAGAATAATGCATACATCATTATGGATCTTGAAGAGTGCATACGAGTCAAGTCTTAAGCTACCTTTTTAACACCACCCCAACAACAATACCTAATTCAAACTCTTATCCCTTTAATACCTAATTTTAAAGCTCCCAATATTTATATATTTTTTAATATATTAAAAAAAACCTTGAAACCTCTATGCCAAACATTATATATATATATATAAATATTTTTAATTTTAACCTCCTGCAATATAAACTCAATCTCACCAAACTTTTCCATTTAAAAAAATTACTAAAATTGCAAAATTTTAATGATGTGGAGTCAAGATGTCGACGTAAATAGTAATAAGGGTTGATGCATCTGAATTTTTAAAAATGGTGTTATATTCAATATTTTTATTGGCATATTGTTTTAAGTAGATTTTGGGAATTTTAAGATGTTGACGTAAACAGTAGTTGATGCATTTGAATTTTTAAAAATGGTGTTATATTCAATTTTTTTATTGGAATTTTTTAATTTTGGGAATTTTAAACAGATTTATGAGGAGTAGGTCACCATTTTTTTTTAAGACGTTGTCCTATTAAATAGATTGAAGTTTATAAGATTTAAATTTTGATAAATCCAGTGGTTTATTTTTAGTGAGGCGAGAATATTAATTATTAACAATTATTTTATATATATATATATAATTGCTTTAAGTTTGTAAGCATAACAAAGTATACTATATAGTATTATTCAAAGTCTTTACACTTGTCAATTTAAAAAAGGTTTGATCAATTTAAAAAAGAGTCTAGTAACATTTCATTAATATTGGCTGCTAGACAAGAGCAAAATGCAATTTAGCTTTAGGAAACTTAAACAAAATGCACTTTAGCTTTAGGAAACTTAAGTGGGAACTATCTCTATAGCAGTTTTTCTTTCTCATATTTCTTGTTAATGATGATTATGTTGAAACATAAAAGACATTCCCTTTTCAATAGGTTTTACATATTTTTATGGTTGAATTGAAAACCACTATAAAACACTTTGGTTATGTAAAGAGATTAGATTCATATTTCAGATTAAAAGTCGAACCACTAGACTTGAATGACTCCTGGAAACCCATGTACAATATGTAAAAGCAAAGACGACCATAAAAATGAGAAGAACAATAGAAGTAACCACAAGGATCAACCTTTTGAAATGTTGCATTTCCTGTTTTTTTGACACGAAAGCTTTGCATCAAAACCCATCATACAAAACCCATGTTTTGAGTTGCAACATTTACAACAGATTTAATGACGGGTGCCCTATGCAAATTATATTATTCTTATTATTTATAAAATCATGTTATATGAATAATTTATTATTTTATTTTTTGAACTTTTTGATTGGAATTCTGCTAAACAAATTTGGATAAAATCTTCATTTTATGTTGTTTAAATTACATTTTTGAATGCATAAATGGATACAGTGTCTCGGAAAACACTCCATTACAAACTCAACAAATATGAAATTCCAACATTTTTTTAATAATTTCAATAAAAATTAATAAAACCTCCCTAAAATAAAAATTTAGATTACCCTAAAATACTTTATCTTAATTCCATAAATAAACCAAATACTAACTCCAATTAAAATCTTTTAATAATATAATTAACTATTAAAAAACAACCATTTGTAAGACAATCTAAGTAATGCCTCGTCAAAATATATCTCATTAAATATTACATTGTCCCCGCTGAGAACAGTTTGCAAAATCTGTGTAATGCGTCATCCTAAAATATATCTCATTAAATATTATATCGTTCGGTGCATTTTGCAGGGCTGATGCTAGGCGCATGTCGAGCACTACGCTACTCATTTGCACGTTCTCCAAACGAGCCTCAAATTTCCATCTTTACATCCTCTCCTCCCGCCTCCTGAGTTTTTGTGGGCTGCCATTAACGCCCCTCCTTGCCCATCTCCTGCCATTTCCTCTCACTGAATTCAGATTCACGTGACGGCCATGGCTATCGCAGCTCGTAGACTTACTGTGGTGTTTGGGCTTTTTATGTTATTCCACCATTGCCAGGCGATTCAGTACATTGTAGGAGGCACTGCGGGGTGGACGTTCGCCACTTCCACTTTAAATTACAGTSARTGGGCCGGGCAAAACACCTACAAAGTGGGCGATACTCTCTGTAATACAATCTAATCTCCRTATATAYTTTCTCTTTCCTCATTATATATTTCTTGCCGATGAATCAATGCAGTTAATCATTCGTTTGTTTACAGTGTTTACTTACAGTCCCGCTCTGCATACGGTTATGGAAGTGAACAAAGTGGGTTATGATTCATGCTCTACATCCAACCCTTTCAAAACGTATACGACCGGCAACGATGTTGTGACGCTCTCCGGAGAAGGGAACTACTGGTTCATCTGTGGAGTTTTCGGCCACTGCTTCGAGGGGATGTTATTCGGAATCACAGTTACTGCCGCCGCTGTTTCTGCTCCGCCGCCTTCGACTCCGCCGCCGACTAATTTAACTGCGCCCGCGCCGTCACCAACCGTTACTTCGCCTCCACCCAGTATGAGCAGGCCGGCTCCAACGCCTCCTCCGTCTGTTTCAGTTTCACCCCCATCGCCACTGCCCCCTACCATGACCAACTCGGCCCCAATGCCTCCACCATATTCTCCCGCCTATGCGCCATCTCCCAATGAACTTCTCGAAGATTTCCCCGCCATTAACACGACTCCTCCTCCAGCACAAGCTCCTTCGAAATCTGGATCGTCTACCGCCAAGCCGCGGGGGAATCCCTATATGCTGCTTCTGGGCATGGTTGGTCTGCTTTTTTGCACCCTTTCTCGCTCGTTTGAGTAAAGGTAGCAGCAGCGAGATTTATTTGGAGACCGGAAAATACTCTGGATATCGTATCGATAAGATCTGCTCTTCTTCTGTGATTCAATATTTTTATGGACGGCGCAGAGTCATGAGCTTTATATTTTAATTGCTGTAATTTAAACGTTTTATTTTTTTTATTATTTTTTTGGTAATTTTTTATGTTTGGTTTTGTTTGAAATTTGGTGATGAATGGTTGGATTTGTAGATTTGAATAGTTAAGTTTGTATGGATGCTCTAATATTTTAGGGTTTTTCAGCTAAGTAAATCCATTAATACATTCCAAAATATAATTTAAACAATAAAAAATAACCTAATACAACTAAAAACCTAAAAAAATAAAACGTTTAACCAACTCTATTTCAATTTATCTCCATTGATTGATTCTTCCGAATATCCACCTATATGAATAAGCTCTACTTTGTCGATTTATATAAATTTCAGTTAACAATATCTAGCATTTAAAAAAAATTAAGTTTCCAACGTGAAGAACATGTAGAATGATTTATTTTATGTGATAAATATACCTCTATATTTTGATAAGGTTATCTAGCACTTTGCTGCGCATAGGCATCTTGAAGAAACACATCAATTCTCACAAAGATGTAGTGAGAGGTCACAGAACATATATAGATCATTGAATTTGAGATATGGCAATGGTTTAAGATTACGTATATGTCACACTCTATGCAAAGTATTTATATGTCACTTAACAACATCATAAGAATTTTATTCAAAGTATTTATATGTCATTTAACAACATCATAAGAATTTGGCCACTCAACATTATATAAATGTTTTTTTTTAATAAAAAGGGCAAATCCTATTAAAACTTTTCAAATACAAAAAAGCATATAGCAATAGTCTGTCAATTGTTTTCGATATGAGCTTTCGATATGAGGAAGCAATTTAGCCAGAAAGATACTTGTTGGTTTCTAGATCTATGGTTGGACCAGGTGAAAATACCATTCCCGGTCTCTATGTCTACTAGATTTAGTTGATCTATAAGGGCTCGAAACTTACCATTGTCTTGCTCAAGCCGTTTGGTGCCCCCAGTTTTCTCCTCCAGTAATAGGATCATGTTGAAGTCACCTCCTAGAATCCAATTAGGTGAGCTCAGTGGTGATTTGATAGTATTTATTCGTTTCAAGAAGTTATCTTTGTCCTGTGTACTATGAGGTCCATAATCATTTGTGATCTTGCCTTCTTTAGTGGATCCTATGACTTTGAAGTGGTTCGTGATTGTACCTACAGTGGAGAAGGGTTTATCTATGACGTTTTTTGTGGGGTTCCATAAGATCTCCAGACCACCTATCGCCCCATTGGAGTTGGTATGAAGGGAGTTTCAACCTCTCCAACAACGTCAAAAGATGAGATCTACTTATTCTCCAACACATTTTGTCTCCTACAAAAGGAGAACATCCAGATTCTCAACACGTATGCAGTCTCGAAGAGTCCTCTGCTTGGATCTTCCATTGAGTCCTCTAATGTTCCAAGTTATGATCTTCATCGTGATGAGTTGGGAGGTGGATGTAGGTATCCCTCTGATAGTTGTTGAACCTGGCTCGAGTTGAGCATAAAGTTCCCTACTTCCTTGATAATCTGTTGGGCGGATTTGCGTCCCCGTATTTTATTTTCCCAGGGGGTTGCGTTTTGATTCAGTGGTTGGGTCTAATGATATACCTAGTCTCGATGTGGAGCCTACGGTGGAGTCTATGAACACCTTGTGAACCTTTCTAAGTTGTTCCACAGGAATTGTGTGCAGATCCTTCCGGTTGAGTGCTTCCTCCAGTTTTTCAAGGTCTATGTCCATTAGATCTTGCTCATCTAACTACATGAGAGTATCTCCATTTTCATCCGACTTGTCCCCTGGATGATATTATTTTCCTTTTTCAGATTGGTGTGAGGCTTTACCCTTTTCTTTATCCTAGTTGTTCATCTTGTGTGGATCTTGAACCTCTTCTTCTTCCGGTAGTTGGTTAAGAATGTTGTAAGAGTTTTTGGTGGTTATTTTCAGAGTGTTATCTTGATTCGTCTTCCTAGGCAGGTTCTGTTTCTGGCCTGTGACTATGGTGAAGTTGTCTTTTTGCTTTCCCTCTCCATCTTTGGAGATCTGGGCATTCAAGGGGCATTCTCGAAAGAGGTGGTTGTGCTCGTGACATTTCCTGCAGCGGAATGGAATATTCTCATAGTCTATTGTTTGGTTCCAGTCTTCATCCTAATACTCCAGGGTTACTAAGTCTGGTAGAGCTTTTGAGATGTCCATGTAGACACAGATCTTGGCATAGGAGGTGTATTTTCTTTGATTTGTGGCTTCCAAATATTTAACATATTGCCCCACAGTGTTTCCTATACCCACTAGTATTTCCTCCAACCAAAATCCCTACGGCAAGGAATAGATACTGATCCATACTAGGGCCATTGTAAAATATTCCTTTTCTGGGTTGAAGCGGTCTATCCAGAACTAAAGGAATATCCCTGTTAAGTTGTAGAAGTATGTCCCATTGTCAAAGATTGTGTCCTTGTCTTCTAGGTTGTAAAGGATGATCATGAAGAACCCTTTGAAGTTGAGCTGAACTTCGTAGTCTCCCTTAGGGTTCCACCAATCTTAGATCCATTTCAATAGATCTCGTTATGAAGGCCAAAGACCTAGGAACTTGCCTATTAGGTCGTGATTTCTAATAAACCGAGTGTGTTCTCCTACCCTAGTTGAGCTTACGAGATATCTTGGAGGTTTTTCCGATTGGGGAATGCATTTTCTTGATTCCCATCCTCAAGATGCCTTTGGATGAGACGTACTTGGCTCCACATCCATTTCTTTGTTGAATCCCTACTCTTTGTTCAAGATTTGTTCTCTCAAGTGCAGTGGCGGCTCA
>JZKD02S1925822.1:63640-114768 GCA_000966675.3 Picea glauca | reverse complement strand
GAAGACATTATTTCATGACCACCCACATCCAATATTACATCTTTTGGAACTTTGATGCATATGGATCCTTTTACCCATGATGCATACAAAGAGGCATACACAGAAGATGAGGACTTCAAGGAGGTTATTTAGTAGCTACAGGGCCAAATTCATATAAAAGAAGGTGACAACAAGGTTGATTATCATTTCCAGAATGGGTTACTTTATAATATTGACAAGCTCTGTGTTCCTAAAAGTGAATGATTGCAGCTTATCAGAGAGGCTCACACCTCAAAGGTTGCAAGACATTTTGGTGTTGGGAAGACAATTGCCAACTTACAGAGGTATGTGTATTGGCAGATAATGTAAGAATATGTAGCACACTATATTAGAGGATGAATACTTTGTTGTATCAACAAGCCTAGCAACAGGAAGAAATGTCTATACCATCCCTTACCTATACCCACTTGATCTTGGGAAAGCATTTCCATGGATTTTGTGGGAGGTTTGCCAACAACTGGGAAGGGAAATGACTATTTATTTGTGGCAGTTGACAGGTTCAACAAAATGTTCATTATCATGCCTTGTAAAAATACCATCAATGGACAATAAGCAACAAATAAGTTCTTTGAACAGGTATGGGTGCACTTTGGGATACCGAGGAGCATCATCTCTGATAGGGATACCATATTTCTCAGTGCATTTTGTACTACATTGTAGGAGAATATGGACACTAAGCCAGGGATGATTTTAGGGGCTAAATTTCGCTCGTGGGCTAATTTTCCATGGTTTTTCCAAAAAAGAGATTCGATGTTTTAAAAATGATTCGCCCAAATTCTATAGGATAAAATTATTTTACCTTAAAAAACGCCAAAATTTTATAAAAACTATATAAAATCCTTAGAAATTTGAATATTTTTACAAAAATATCGCCAAACATTTATAGTTGGCATATGAAGGATTAGTAACATTCGCCAAGGTTTCTACATTTTAAAATAAATTTCCATCCTTAAAATCATCCCTGCACTAAGTTGAATAGGTCTACAACATTCCATTCATAGACAGATGGGTAGATAGAAGTAGTCAACAAGAATTTGGTGCAGCTTTTGAGGGGTTACAATCAGAAGCATCCAAAGACTTGGGATGAAAATTTGATCTATATACAACACTCTTATAATAGAGCAATCCACAATTCTACTGGTAAGTCACCTTTTGAAACTTTCTTTGGATATTTTCCACCTTCACTCTTATATGTTGTATATGGACATCAAAGAGGAGTGAGGGAGGACCTCACATGAGATGCATTAAAGGAAAAAAAAATGTTGAGAAGATCGGGCAGATTCATTTGCAAGTACATGAGACACTGAATAAGTCACGGGAAAAGTACAAGGTTAGACATGACCAACACAGAAGAGAGAAAAAATTTAGAGTGGGAGACAAAGTATGGTTACAGTTGAATAAGGAAAGGATACAGGGTCATGGTAAGAATATTAAGACTCTATGGTATGGTCCTTTTGAGGTATTGGAAAAGGTGGGAGATAATTCTTAAAAACTCAGTATACCCTCATACATGCACATTTACTCAGTAGTGAATGTGGAGAATCTCAAACTCTATGAGCCCTCTATGTTGGATCAAGAGAAGGAGGTCCAACCTTCCATAGAGGATTTAGCACCAGATGCTCAGGAAGAGTTGGGAGAAGATAAAGTTTTGCAAAATAAATCTAGAACTACAAGACATGGGCAGCATGACCTTTGGTAGATTGGGTTGTAAGGACAACTTCTAGGCAAAGCAAAGTGGTACTCTAGGGAAGAGGTACAGGAAAAATTTCCTCACCTCATTCAGTAAAGATTTTGGGGACCAAAAGCCTCCATAAATGGGGAGGTATGATCTATATTGTATCCTTATATTATTTTCCATCTATCTCACTACTTTTTGGGTGGAAAATTTGGAGGAATCATCTTGCAGGGCCATTTTGGCGGTTGGTCCAAATTTGGAAATTTGGGTCCAAAAAATAGTTAGAAATATTCCAGAGCCATTTTGAGGCATCAAATGATTTTTTTTTTGTCCAAACCTTATTATGGAGGTAGACTCTAAATTATAAACATCAATACCTTTCCAACGATGCAGATTTCTCATCAATTGGAGTTCGTATGATTATGGCTCCCGCAAGTTGACCTACCATATTGATCACCATGGTGCGAGTGGATGCCACTTCATCCTCCATTACTTAGACATGTGGGGCTAGCCACATAGTGTAGTTTATAAGAATATTTTAGAAGTTCCAAAACCTTATCACAATTGAAGGTTAAGGAAGTCAAAAAACTATCCCTAGATGGCTATCGGGCTATGTTAAAAACCGGGCCACTAGGAGGAGAAGGGGTTCCATTCTTTTGCATTGTATCTTATTCCATAGATGAGAAAAACATGTAAGAGTGGTATTATATGACCACAACAGAGGGGGGGATATTATGTAGCATCCATACAGGCCACAACTCAAAGGAAAATCCAAAGAGAGTGCCTTTTTCTTTGTACTTGCATCATTTATATACCAGAGAAAAGATAGTAGAGCAACCTCACCTTCTAGCTGGGTTTTCTCCCATATTGGGTTTCCTAGGTCATATCTTGTGTTTATTTATGGATGGTGTGAAGGTGTTTTACTATTCTCTATTTTCTTCATTTTATCTATTTTATCAATAACTTAGTATTCTGGAGATGTAAAGGAAATTAACCTTCATAGTAAAGATTTAAATATTTTATTAGATCTGTTGTGACAAATTGTTCCAGCGGAATATCCTTGAAAATTTATAGATCAATATACTATTAGGAAAGTAATTTTTAACAAATGTTTTACTTGAGTTTATTCTCAAAGAAGTAAACAGAGAGGGAGGTTTTTGCGAAAGGTAAACATCGATCCACCAAAATTGTCCAGGCACACTTATGTGTTCATTTTCCTAGCACTTCCTAGCACATATTAGCTAGGGTGAAAAAAAAGGAACCTGCAACGTCTTCCTCATTTTCACTATTTCTTTAGTGCTTCCTTCCCTCCAAAGCACGATTGCTCCACTTCTCTTCACCCTTGACCCAAATTTCTTTCACAAAATTGTCAATCTTAATATTCAAAGTTCATCCATTGAAGATTATAATTAGATATTTTATTCAAAAAAAACTCCAGAGCATTTTCCCTCATTCTACAACCATCCCTTATCAGCAACAAGGAGAAAAATATATATTTACTTTTGTTGTATATTCTTTTACATTTCCATGGATTTTTTTTTTTAGTGAAAAGATGTTAATTTTTTAGAATTTTTAGAAAAATAGTTATGTGGAGAATCTGAGAATAGTTGCTCACATTGATGCTTTGACTTGTTAGTCTAGGTGGAATTTTGTATGTAACACCATAAGTAGTGCACATATCCCACTCCATATGTGGTACATCAAATCAACACCATGTTCCATTCATACCACATTGTGGATTTATTTTCACATGACACACCATGGGCAATGTGTGTTTTGAGTTGTTAGTTTAGGTGGCATTTTGTATCTGACACCATAAGTAGTGCATATATCCCACTCTATATGTGGTACATCAAGTCAACACCATGTGCCATTTGGACCACATTGTGGATTTATTTTTTCATGACACACCATGGGCAATGTGTGCTTTGACCTGTTAGTCTAGCTAGCATTTTGTATCTGATGCCGTAAGTAGTGCACATGGCCCACTCAATATTTGGTACAAAAAGTCAACACCATGTTCCATTTGGACCACATTGTGGTTTAGTTTGACATGACACACCATGGGAAGTGTGTTCCATCAACATTAATGCACTATAAAAACATAGTCTTGGTTCTCGTGGTGCCTTCAAGGTAACTAAATGCACTACAGGTGATGTGTAGAACATGAACTAACTGTGGTGTCAGATATACCACCACCTACATTGTTAGACAAAGGACACAAATGTGCATAACTATGATGGTCCTTATACCTCACACTAGTGGCAATACATATAGTCAATCAAAATGCACCATACAACACAAAGTACGTTCCATGATTTTTTCAAGTTGACTAGACATGACACTATCAATGCTAGGTACTTGCACCTAAGCACAAATGGGTATGTTAATTTGTCAATGCATGAACCATGAGCCATTCACAATTGATGCATTTAGTCAATTTGAATGCATCATGGGTTTATAAAGACATGCATGTTGTATTCCATGGCACTTTTAGGTCGATTAGATGCACCATTGTCGGTGCCAAGTACCCATGATTGAGCAGAAATTTAAGTAGAAGAGGTGAGAGTTTGGATCTGCAAACCCCTCACAACTGAAGCAGGGAAAAGGTGGCCCCAACCCACACATAAAGGGATAGAGAAAATATGGATACTCTCAGGACAACTAATCCAAGCTACAACACAAGAAAGGTAATGAAAAGATGAAGAAGGACACAGAAAAATGGTGTGAATACCATAAAATCCCTTGGCACAACACTAAAGATTGTCGCTCCAAGAAATCACTTGCGGCCAAGTTGAAGGTGCCTGAGTCCGAGGGTGCTTATGACTTTGAATCAAATCCAGAAGGAGGGAAGTGTATTATTGATGCTAAACCCAGTGCCAATGTCGCTACTACCAAATTCCAGCCAAGCGGGCCAGAAGAACCAGGGGAAGGGGAATGCCTTTTTCACTCACAGATGTGGATAAAGGGGGTTTCGCTTCATTTCATTGTCGATAGTGAAATTCAGAAGAACCTGATCTCAGTAGAGGATCACTGCACTCGCATCCCTACACCATCAACTGTCGTCTACCCTATGGCATCAATCCTTTTAAAGACGAGGTATTGTGTGATATTGCTCCCCTTGAATTTTGTGATGTTATTTTAGGACAACCATATTTGTTGAAGTGTCATGCTGTGTATGAGTCTAGACCCCGAAGTGTTATTATTTCTTTGAGTAGACAATTGTACAGGATACCAGAGGTAGCACTGCCTACCGCTATTTATTTAATCTCTGCTAATAAATGTAGTAAGGTCATTTCACAGACCGGGAAGTTCATCTTCTTTATGATCCGTGGTCACTGTAAGAAGAAGGTCATTGCCACATTTGTGGCCTCTACGCATAGCCTCTCTTTACAGCAGAAGCAATTCGACGATATCGTGGAAGAGTACAAAGACATATTCTCCTCACCCACCAGGGTACCGATGCACTGCCAAGTCAAGCATCCAATTGATCTAACCCCTGATGCACCTCTTCTTAATGGACCAGTCTATCATCGCTCACTGATGGAAAATGATGGAATCAAGCGTCAGATGCAAGAGTTTCTTCAAAAGGGGCACATCAGACCCAACTCCTCCCCTTGTGGAAGCCTGATTATACTAGTGCAGAAGAAGGATAGGTCATGGCAACTCTACATTGATTACATAGCATTAAACAAAATCATTGTCAGGAATCGGTACCCAACTCCCATGATTGATGACCTTCTTGACCAAATCAAGGGGGGGGATTTCTTCAGCAATATTGAACTAAAGTGTTTCTACCACCAAGTTCCCATCGAACCAACTGATGTATGGAAGACAACTTTAAAATCTAAAGAAGGTATCTTCGAATGGTTGGTCATGCCCTTTGGATTAACAAATGAACCAATCAATTTCATGAGGTTGATGAATGATGTATTGAGACCCTTCACCAACTCTTTTGTGGTGGTATATTAGGATGACATCCTCATCTTCAGCAGAACTTGGGAGGAGCACATGCAACATATTCAACAAGTTTTTAGCACTCTACAACAACACAAGCTATATGCCAATTTGGAAAAATGCTCCTTTGGAATTAACAGGGTACAATACTTGAGCTACATTGTTGATGAGCATGGGGTACATGTTGATCTAGCTAATATCCAAGTCATCCATGATTGGCCAGCCTCGACCACACTATCTGAGCTTCAAAGCTTCCTGGGACTGGACAACTTCTACCGAAAGTTCATGTTTGGATTCTCCCATATTGCATGGGCCCTCAGCCAAGTGACCAAGGGTGGTGGCAGGGAAAGTTTGTGTGGGGGAAGGAACACCAATGAGAATTCGATTATCTGAAGCATCGCTTGTACTCAACTCCAGTACTCTTTTTTCATGATCTGCAACAATCGTTTGAGATTGAGATTGATGCATCTGACTATGTTGTAGGCACAGTTCTCACTCTACATGGTCATCCAGTGGCATACCATAGTGAGACACTCTCAGACACTGTCCAAAAATACAACACCTATGACAAGGAAATGTATTCCATTTTACAAGCTCATCGTCAATGGAAACATCACATTCTGGGAAAGGACATGATCATCCAAACTAATAACAAGACTCTACAGTTCATACAAACATAGGTGAAATTGTAGAACGACCTCCATCAAAAGTGGTCCACCTACCTGCAACAATTCCATCTCAACATCAATTATAAGACAAGGAGCTCAAATCATGTCGTTGACTGCCTTAGTCAACCTCTCATGGCTGCACTCACCACTGTTATCCATTCCTATGGACATGAAGCATCTGAGTGGCCCCAACTCTATTAGCAAGATCTAGACTTCACCACCACCTACCATCTCTTGGGTACAAGCACGATTGTCACTGATTTTCACATTTAAGATAGACTGTTATTCCATCTGGTTCATCTTTGTGTTCCTGCAAGTGAGCATGCCAACTTGATTTGGTAAGCCCACTATAGTCAGATGGCAGGACATTTTGGCATGGAGAAAACTATGGTCGTTCTACATAAACATTTTTATTGGCCAAAACTTCGACAGGACGTCAACAAGTATATCAGATCTTGCACTGCATGTTCCATTTCCAAGCCAACCATCAAGAAGCAAGGCTTATACACCCCTCTTCCTACTCCTGAGAAGCCTTGGGAATCCATCTCAATGGATTACATGTTTGGCCTTCCATCCACCAAGAAAGGAAATGATTGTGTATTTGTGGTCGTTGATCGGTTTTCGAAAATGGCCATCCTCACAGCCTGCAAGAAGAATACCATAGCGGCAGATACTGCCAAGATATTCTTAGAAAAAGTGTGGTTCCATTTTGGGATACTACAGACCATCATCTCAGACTGGGATAGCAGGTTCCTCAACACTTTTTGGCCGAATATTTGGTCATGATTAGACACCAATCTCACTAAATCCACTGCTTTCCACCCCCAAACAAATGGACAAACAGAGGTCGTCAATCGGATGATTGTGCACATCCTATGCATGTACAACTCTAAGAATCTACGTACATGGGATGAGAGTCTCCCCTATGTTCAACACAGTTACAACAGAGCTCTCCATAGCTCCACCAGCCATAACCCATTTCATGTGGGGATGGGATTCCAACCCTTGGGTCCCATTGATGTTGCACTACCTCTTTCCACCACATAGAAAAACTCTTCCCATGTTCAGTCTAAGACCGAAAAATCCACCAGATTCATTGAGAGGATTCAACACATACACCAACATGTCCATGATATTTTGCAGAAATCCAATGCTAAGTACAAGTAGCACCATGATCAACACAGGGTACTCCAGTTTCAGGTTGGAGACAAAGTCTGGTTACATTTGTAGAAGGAGCATCTTACAAGTCCCCATCTGAATCTCTTCCCACTTTGCTATGTTCCTTACACTATTACCAAGGATGTGGGTAGCAATGATTTTGAGCTCAACACTCCACCCTTCCTTGGCTTGCACCTAGTGTTCAATGTGGACCTCCTTCGACCATATTTTCCACCATTATTAGACACCTCAGAGATCACAGAACAACTGACACCAATAGAGCTCAACCCTGACTGCATGGAACAAGCATCCATTGATTAGATAGTGGGCACACAGGTCAAGGGAACTCGCTAGCAGAAGATCCAGCTTTATCGGGTTTTCAAGGCAGGGAAGCTCCTACACCAAGGAAAGTGGCTCACCCGAGGCCAAATTAAGCAAAAGTTTCCTCACCTGATGGGGGAACTCAACGCAATGGATACCATTGCTTCCTAAGGGGGGAGGACTGATTCAGGTGGATATTGGTGGCCACCCACCTATTCCAAATAACTCCTCTTGATAGTTTTTAGTTCAACACGTTCTTATGTACTTCTTTGTAAGTGTGGGTTCTACACTTTCAGGGCTGTCTGAAATCCTACACATCTTCCAGGTGGATATTGGTGGCCTCCCACCTAATCCAACTGGCTTATTTTGTATGTTTTTATGTCAACACATCTTGTTGTACTTCCAGGGCCGTTTTGGGGCCCTAAACATTGTTTTTTTGTCTCGCCACAGTCAAATTGTAGACAAAGTCAAATTTTGACAACATAATGCGTAGTTCTCTAAAATACCTTTCCAACGGGCTATCTCGCGCCTAAAATGGAGGTTGTATGAAAAATTTATGACCTCGGGAAGTTGAGGTACCAACTTACCCATAGGGGCCCACATAACTTTTGGCATTTCATCTCCTAGGGTTAGGTTTTTGGATGTCTATGGTTTTGGCATTCATGAGTAATATCAAAAAGGCCTTAGGAGCCTCATTGTAATCATTCTTCTCAGACGGATGCGCGTAGTAGCCATATCTCTTCTCAGAGATAGATACCACCATTCAAGCAAGTGCTACAGTTCTGTAGTTTTACAGTTTCAGCCTATTTCATTTATTCAATAGAAGATATTGTTCATTGGATATCTGTGTTGTTCTTCATATCTCTGTGTTTATTGTATTTATTATGTTAATCAGTTTATTCCGCTCCTAAATCTGGATCATACAGAATATAAAGAAACATAGAAAACAAGTAGTTCTTTTAACTTAGAAAATGAATTAAATAAAATCAGAATTCATATCCCTTTGTTAGAAATTGCAAAAAATTATGTCTTAGGAAACAAGTAATGAAAATGATTGATTGTTCTATTGTGAAAACCCAACCAGATGCATCAAATTTGCAAGATGAAAGGCCTACTATGATGTTTGTTACTCGTATTGAGAAAAGAGGAGAAACGATGGCACCATTTTATATTACATTAATAGTCATGAACATATTTTACACAATTAAATGCTAGACTTAGTAGCTTCTCACAATATAATGCCAAAAATAGTTATGGATAAGTTAGGATTACAAATCATAAGACCATATCATGACTTATATTCCTTTGATGCAAGAAAAATTATATTTTTATGGATGATAAAAGATACGGTAGTTCACTTAGCCCAAATACCTGTAAAAAAGTGTTTTGATTGATATAGTTGTGGCGTATGTGTTTTTCAACTATGGAATGCTTATGTCTAGATCTTGGGAAAGTAAACTAGGAGGTTCATTGCAAATGGACATGACTTATGCTACAATTCCAGTTTTTGGTGGAGAGACTAGGAGACTTTATAGGGAAACCAAATTGGCCTACACAGTTAGAGATCATAATCACCCTAATAATTATCTTGTTTACTCAAAAGAGAATGACTTGGGTTGTTTCATTTTATCTATAAAGGATGAACCAGGTCTTTGTACATAAAATGTAAATATTGGTTTATGTTAAAATAAAGAGCCTGAAGATGGGATGTGGAAAATTTATTTTGATGGAGCCTCTTCTTGGGAAGGTGTTTGGGAAGGTATACTTTTAATTTCTCCTTTTGGAAATATTTTTCAATTTTCTTTTAGATTACAATTTGAAACAGATTCCACAAATAAAATTTGTGAATATGAAGATTTAGTGTTAGGATTAGAAGTATCTAAGAAAATGAAAATGAAAAATATTATAGTCTATGGGGATGCATAATTAATTATTAAAAAGATAAGGAAAACTTATCAAGCTAAACACCCAAGGATGAGATCTTATAGAACTTTGTCTTGGGATTTGATTGAATTTTTTTTCTTAACCTTTAATATTCATGCAATTCTCAGACATGAAAATAATCAGATTGATTCTTTAGCAGTAGAAACAAGCACTTTTAGACCTCCTAAAGTGTCAAATCTTAAATATGAAGTCGAGATGAAATACAAACCTTCAATTCTAGAAAATGTCAAGCATTGGCGAGTATTTGAAGGTGATCAACAAATTAAGATTTTTTTGCAAATGGTTGATGAATTTTCTGCAACTCATATTGATCAAGAGGATGATAAAGATAATGAGAAAATTATTCAGAATAGTCATTCATATCCCAAATTACAAGAGATGATTTCTAATCATAAAATTACGATCTTAAAAAATAACCAGATTCAAAAAGGATTGGTACCTCTAGAAAATCTATTTGGTAAAAATGATGTTGTTGTGAAACCTGTTAGCACTCTGTAAATTTGTTTTGGTTGATAAACAAATGACAGAGGTAACTGTTTCCACCAACTTTAGATTGGATTCTGACCCTTCCAATCAGAGAGGGCTCTCTCAAACCTGTGAATACTGAAAATACCCAAAAATATTTGGCAATGGACACACAGAGGTTAGATTCTGCAATAGGACAAGTTATTAAAAGGGTTGGTAGGACCAACAAGAGAACAAGGCCATTGGGAAATGGGGTCAGCTTCTGAAATCATATGAAAAAAAAATTAAGCTCTGTATTCTTGAGGGAACAAAGGAAAAATAGGCATTGTGTTCAGCCAAATAAGCAACATGAAATAACAGTGGAAAAGAGGAAAGATCACCATGATAAGAGGCATCTAATAGAGGATGAATCTCTTGGCATAACTCTAGAAGAAAGAACCTGAAGGCTGGCTACTGAAAACAGAGCATCGATAATGGGTGAATTCTGAACCAGAAACCAATAAACACATAACATGTATAAACAATATGAGAAAGAGCACCAACAAAGTGAATTCTTTCTTTTGCTTAAATATTATCGCTAGCAGGAAAACACATTCATGAATATGAAATAAAAGAAAACATATTGAACATCAACACCATGATGAATCTCGACTATCTAAGAAAACCTTCTCTGCTTATATTAAAATCCATAAGAAATCACAAAGTTTTCCTGCTATAGGGGCCAGCCCCTCTCCGGCCAGTCGAACCATTCATTTATCTTTTTAACAGTATATATATAGATAAATTACATATGATACCCAAAACAGATCATCTTCTCCAAGATTCCAGAATAGATATCGGTTACAGAGGGAGTAACACACCAAAATTGAATTCCTACTTTCTAGGGAATGTTACAAACAGAAAACTGAAATATTTGAGATCTTTACCCTAAATGCCACCTGCCTACAAAATAATAATATTCCCTGAAATGAACTCGATTTGGCCTGTCATGAAATTTTAATTTTAGCTTATCAATCTCTTCCTTTAACGTGTCAAGCCAACTAGGTTGGTCTTCTCCAGTACCTATAATTGTTCCAGATTTGACTTCTTCCTTCCGTCACTTATTCCTTTTGCTCTCACCAGCCTGCGTGTAGTGTCCATATGCATATGCATTAATGATCAAACATTTCATAATAGGATTCAACCTGATCTCTTCACTTGGTCCTGGTTCATCTGCAAATTTTTCGCGGGATTTTGCTGCTAGGAGTTGCACAACTTGCCTTTCTCTCTTTTTACTTGATAGATTTTTCACATTATTTGAATTTCCCGGTTTTCTAAAAACCATTGGATATTTCTTCCCATCTTCCTCTGGTTTTCCAGGGAACACGAGTTTAATTCCCTCAACTGTTCATGAATTGGATGAGTGATTCGATTTGAAGTTATCCCGCTCTAGAATAAATCGTCAATTACCCAAAATAGAGTAATTTCACCTGTGTTTCGAGTGATAGTCACCATCGAGCACTAATCATGGGCTACTGACAAAATTCCTTACAGGGGTAATGACCTCTCACGTTCGACCATTGATTTCCAATGATGAGTCTTAAATTCGTTATTTGGCGACGCTTACTTGGCATTGCGCAGATGAATGGTACCTAAACAAGTGTCTCAAGATGATTATACTGGCCGTCAAGTTTCCTTTCCACATGTGACCATTGTATTTGACACATTTAATGACACTTAACATGTGATTTCAGGGTGTGATGGGGTGGTTTTGAGTTCACCCGCTTTTCCGCCTGAAATGCACCCAGTGGTGCCATGTAGTCTCGAGCCGAAACCACAGTTTCCTTTTTGGCCCGCTTTCAAGAATTAACCTCTGCACTAATTCTCCGCTTGAAATGATCCCTGATTGTTGATATGTGGCATCCAGAATATGTGACCCGCCAAGTCCCATCAACACTGCACTTCCGTGAGATTCAACCTCCTTTTGCTAGATATGGCCTTGTCCTCTATTTTATCACGTCTCTACACCTTTTTAGACTCTCGCTAAGTCCCGAAACTTGGATTCCATATGAAAATTTTTATAGTGATAACATGGGATCCAAATAGGGATATTATCCTCCTTGTGAGGTAGTAAAGAACACATAGACCATGTGCCTTATCCATCGAGTTGCTCCCAAAACGGGTGTTTACCCTGTTCTGACCTGTCACCAATGTTTGCTGAAAAACAGAAGTCTGCCTACTACTCTTATTTGGAGACTGAATGCTGGATATGCTGCTAACATCTAACTGAAAACTTTATTTGGAGACCTAAAATTGAAAATGCTTAATCATCAATCTTATTGGCACCTACCTACCCTAACTGCTGATATGAGCTTCCCATCAAATGAAATCATAATGCCAATGCAACCATTCAATCATTTTATCTATTGTTTGGTTTCTTTGCACATGCTTGGTCCAAAACCTGCTCACTGATAATTCATTTAAGAATCTATTTATGAATTCAAATCTCTAAATATTAAAAACATTGGGATTGCTTACCACCTCCAAAAAAAATGCAAATGGATCCTCTAAAACACACATAAAACAACCATCATGTTTCACTTCTTCCACTATATTCCTATTTTCAAGTGATTTAACTAGTTGATTTTTACCAAGAAGTTGAAAAATCAGTTGGGATTGTTGGGAATAAGAATCTTCCAAACTACAAGATAGTGTTGACTGGAATAAACCCCATGGTAGCAAGCAATCCATATTTAATGCTGACGTTGACTAACCATCATCTTGATCTCTAAGATTACAACCCATCATAAGCTGTAAATTTTGATTTTAAAACTCTCCATATAGCATGCCATAGGATCATGAAACACATGAGAAAACATCGTGATGCAGGAGCATCGCAAATACCCAAAACGAGTGTGGAACCAACACATGTGTTTTTAAACACATGATATATTTCTTTGAAAACTTTTTGAAATTGAAGCGCCAAACCTTTAATGAATCCTTTATGAAGGAGCGCCTTTTGTATATTGTATCAGACCTCGAGCCATACGCTCTTGTCTGAAGTAGATAAGGAGGTATTTAATCTAGTTAATGCAGGTAGGTAGGATTTATTTCTATATTAGACAGTTTTAGAGTCCGAGAGGGAAAACAGATATAAACACCCTCATTGTATCATTGTAGCATTAGCAGCATTCAGAAGAGAAGATAAGAGAAAGAAGATAATTGTGTGAAGAACACCCATGTACAGGCATTTGAATTAATAGAAAAGAGTCTTTGATTCAAACTCATGGCTGGTGTTGTTTCTCTGTGTATGTAGTTTATGTGCTCATGAATGTTTGCTTTGTTATGCATTTGTTTTACATATGCGGTGCATGTGATTTCATGTTTCAATTGAAGCTTGTGAGAGAGACAGAATAAGTTTCAATTGTTTCTCTATCTGAGCCAGGAGATTCCTGCAAAGAGTGCAGTTGAATTCATCCGCAAGGAGTGCGTTGGTGAGGGCTCGATAGTTTAACTCTTGTTCTTATCTGTCCAGAAGTGGAGTGGGTTGTTGCAACCTTGCAAGGGGTGTGCAAGTTGAAGGAACTAGAGATCTCAGTTGTTAATCTGAGAAAAGGAAGCTAAATACTGTTGTCGCAGGGGTTGCATAGAGTTTGAAGTATTCAACACTCGAGGTGGTTGAATATCAAGTGCAAGGTTTATGCATAGGTTTCTCTGAAGAATCGGAGTTGAAGAAAATCTCAGGAGGCATAGCACCTTCATGGTGTCGTCAAAGTAAAGCGTCGGAAGTTGTGAAAGGGATGGCTCAAGAACGAGTTTCAAGTGAAAGGCTCGGAAGGGTAGAGTTTGGAAAGTGAACACTTGACCATTGGGATAAATCCTCGAGGAGGAGAAGATGACGATTAGGATTCGCAGGGAAGATTAGCAAGGTCCTGACAGTCGTCAGACCTTGGAGAAGTTGTGCAGGATTTTAGCCTTAGCGCGCAGGGTAAGGAGTCAGAGTTCATCGGGACTCGACTCATCGGAGAATCGGAGTCTCCAGGGTCATAGAATTCTCATAGGGAGGAATCGCGACTCGCGGTTTTCTGAAGGAACCATAGCCGTAGATCCCGGACTGGACACGTGTCAGTAATCCGGAGAGTCGGGGTTTGGGCATTCAGGATTTTCCCATGCAAAAGAATTGCTACAACTGGAATCATGATCCCACGATACCCGATATCATGGGGAGGAGTGGTGACATGGAAGGCTAGTCCTCACGTGTATCGGGGATCGGATTTTTGGGATTTTCGTTGCTGTAAGAATCATTGTTGGAGGAACCGCGAAACTCCGAAACGCGATAACCTCACAGTCACAACGCTGAGTGGAGGACAGGTGGCATCGGAGTTTGGGGATCGGATATTCATGAGAGCAGTGACTCATGACCGCGTGAGTACCGATTTCCCGATAGGAGACGAGAAAGGCGTGAAGTGGATATTCCATTGGAGTTAGGGATTTATAAGAACCGATTCCGTGAGCACAGGACTCGCGATCTAGTGAGGTCCGACTTCATGATTGGAACAAGGGAGTTCATACAGAGCATCCTGTGGGTGTAGAAAACTCCCAATAAGGGGGTTTGAAGAGCATTTCAGCTCTTCGGGCCTAAGGAAGAGAGGGTCCTGAGGGAGCGGACGTGTCCTAGGTGGCCGTTTGCACCAAGTGGTATCAGAGCAAGAAAATCTCTCTGTTTTCTGTAACAGAGGAGAAGAGAAAATTTCACCATGCCATCGAGAAGAGGTAGACAATCACCCAATCCAGAGGGGGAAAGGGAACTGTCCAGGGAAAGAGAAATGTCCAGAGAAAGAAGTAGCTAGGGACAGAATGTAGAGATGGAGAGGGAAATACGAAATCTTCGTGCCAGAATGGAAGATATGGAAGCAGCGCAGAGACGCACAGCCAATGCTGGAGATCCAAGTGACTCTGAAGGCGAAGCTGAGGCTGAACCACAAGGAGGAGTTGCAGCTGAAGATGCAGCCAATGAGCGATTGATTAAAGCTATTGCCTGGATGAGTTCTAAGAAAAAAATGGACATTCCAGTCTACTAAGGAAATCTGGATGTAGAAGAGATTCTGGATTGGATTAGAGCTCTTAACACCTACTTCGATTATGAAGATATCGAAGAGGATAAAAAGGTAAGGCATGTTGTCACGAAATTGAAGGGACATGCAACATTATGGTGGGACGAACTTCAAGCAGATAGACGTTCCAAAGGCAAGCAGAAGATAAAAATCTGGGATCGAATTATTGCAAAGATGAAGGCAAAGTTCATCCCAAGGGATTATCAGATCACACTGTTCAGGAGGATGCAGAACTTGAGACAAAAGTTGATGACGGTAAGGGAATATACCGAAGAATTTTACAAGCTCAATATCAGAGAAGGCCATCGGGAGAGCGATGATGAAAAGGTTTCCAGGTATATGAATGGCTTAGGATACGATATCCAGGATGAGATGAGCATGACAACCGTCAGAACGGTTGAGGATGTGTATCAGATGGCATTGAAGGCAGAAGAGAAACTAAGCCGTAAGCCAGCACAGCAAGGGCAAGGCAAGAGCCAACCGAGAGGAAAATCAGTTGCCCAAGACAGGTTTCAGAAATCCAAAGATGACTAGAAGAAGCCTCAGACCCGAATGGAAAGAGGTGGAAGTTCTCAGCGAGGCCAGCATGCTGAAAAATGAATGCAGCAGGCAGAACTGAGTGGAGGATACACTGATGTTAATACTTTTCCTTGTACCAGAGGTAGAGGAAGAGGCAGAGGAGGAATCATCACATGCTACACGTGTGGGAAAAATGGGCACAAAGCAGTTGACTGTCCAGACAGGAAGAGAGATGGAGAAGACGCAGAAGACGGAAGGTCGCTGATGATGCGAAAAGTTCTCGTAACACCCGAGAAGGAGGTGGAGGACACAGCTCAGAGAATCAGACTGTTCAGAACTACATGCAAGACCAAAGACAGGAAATGCAAGGTTATTGTGGATAGCGGAAGCAGCGACAATCTCATTTCAACCGAGATGGTGGAGAAACTAGAGCTGGAAACGACAGATCACCCAAGTCCATATAAAGTATCATGGTTACAGAAGGGACATCAGGTGAGTGTCACTAAACAATGCTTAGTTGACATCAAGATAGGAGGATACAATGATAAAATTCTATGTGATGTTATTCCTATGGATGTATGTCATTTATTTCTAGGCAGACCATGGCAATATGACAGAAACGTAATTCATGATGGAAAGATGAATACGTACACCTTAGAGAAGAATGGGAGAACACACATGTTACTTCCGATAAAAGACCAAGAGGTGAAACCGGAAGTGAACAACAGGATACTTCTCATGAGTGGGAAGGAACTTCTGGAAGAGGTAAAGAAGAAGGAAGATCCACAATTCTTTGTGGTCAGGAAACCAAGAGTTGTTTTAACCAACACAAGAGTGGATGATCTGCCCGAGGAAATTCAGGAACTGTTAGAAGAGTTCGCTGATATAGTGGTGGACGAATTACCTCATTCGTTTCCGTCGATGAGGAGCATAAGTCATCATATAGACCTCATACCAGGATCTAGTTTGCCAAACAAAGCAGCGTACATGTTGACGCCGCAAGAGAATGAAGAGGTCAAAAGGAAGGTACAGGAACTGCTGGATAAAGGACTGGTCAGGGAGAGTCTAAGTCTGTGTGCCACTCCAACCGTACTAATTCCAAAGAAGGATGGAGGTTGGAGAATGTGCACTGATTCCAGAGCCATCAACAAGATAACCATCAGGTACAGGTTTCCATTGCCGAGGATGGATGACTTGATGGACTTCTTGAGTGGAGCAGAATTTTTTTCAAAGGTTGATTTGAAAAGTGGATACCATCAAATTCGCATGAGGGAAGGCGACGAGTGGAAGACAACCTTCAAAACCAATGAAGGGTTGTATGAATAGCTAGTCATGTCGTTTGGTTTAACGAATGCACCGAGTACATTCATGAGGCTGATGAGTGAAGTGCTGAAGGAGTTCATTGGTAAGTTTGTCATTGTTTATTTAGATGACATATTGATTTTCAGCAAAACAAAAGAAGAGCATCTGAAGCATTTAGCTGCAGTAATGAGGAAGCTACAGCAAGAGAAGTTGTTGGTCAATGTGAGGAAGTATTCATTTATGAAGAGAGAACTCATTTATTTGGGGTTCGTCATTTCGGCGAATGAATTGAATATGGATCCAAGTAAAGTGGAGGTGATAAAAAATTGGCCATCACCAAGAAATATTTTCGAGGTGAGAAGTTTCCATGGTTTGGCAAGTTTCTACCGAAAATTCATTAGGAATTTCAGTGGAATTAGCGCAGAAATGATGGACACAGTCAAGAAGAGACATAAGTCTTTTCATTGGACTGAAGAGGCAGAGAAGAGCTTCAATCTGTTGAAGTGAAAGATCATCGAACAACCGGTTTTGGTGTTGCCGGATTTTTGAAAGTTTTCCAGGTGAAATGTGATGCAAGTGGCTTTGCATAGGAGCGGTCTTGAGCTAGGACGATAGACCAATTGCATAATTCAGCGAGAAGCTGGATGAGGCAAAGGTGAAGTATTCAACGTATGATAAAAAAATTTATGCTATCATACAAGCGTTGAAGAAGTGGAGACATTATTTGATGCCGAAAGAATTCGTTCTATATAGTGATAATCATGCATTACAGTTTGTGACTCAGCAGGAGAAGCTGAATCAGAAACATGCAAAATGTGTAGAGTATATGCATAATTTCATGTTTGTAATTAAACACATTTCAGGGACTGCTAACAAAGTGGTTGATGCTTTGAGCAGGAAGTGTTTGTTGCTGCAGGAGTTCAGAGTCAAGACATTGGGTTTTGAAAATCTTAAAGACATGTATGCAGGTGATGCTGATTTTGCAGAGGTATACGAGGCAGCTGAGAATCCAGTTCTCAGAGATAGAAGCCCATGGATGGATTACATGATCCAAAATGGACTGTTGTTCAGAGGAAATCAGTTATGCATTCCGAATTGCTCTATGAGGGAGAACTTGCTAAAAGAAAAGCATAGTGGCAGATTAGCAGGGCATTTTGGCCACGATAAAACATTTGCAAAGCTGAGCGAAGCATATTTTTGGCCGAAGATGCGAACAGATGTCAAAAAAATTTTTGACAGGTGCAGAATTTGTCATCATTCAAAGGGCAGAAAGAAAAATGCGGGATTCTATCAATCATTACCCATACCTGAGAGGCCATGGGATGAAATCAGCATGGATTTCATATTGGGATTACCGAGAACGCAAAGAGGAAATGACTCGATCTTTGTGGTGGTAGATAGGTTTTCAAAAATGGCACATTTTATTCCATGCCATAAGACCAGCGATGCGACTCATATTGCAAATTTGTTCTTCAAAGAGGTTGTTAGACTTCATGGTTTACCCAGAAGTATAGTATCGGACAGGGATACCAAATTTATAGGGAATTTTTGGAGGACGCTATGGAAGAAGCTAGGAACTAACTTGGTGTTTAGTTCTTCTTATCATCCATAGACAGATGGACAAACGGAGGTAGTCAACAGAAGCCTTGGATATTTATTAAGAAGCCTGGTGACGGAGCACCGCAACAGTTGGGATAATGTGTTGCCACATGCAGAATTCGCTTACAATGATTCAGTGAACCGAAGCACAGGGAAAAGTCCATTTGAGATTGTATATGGCAGGCAGCCGAGAGGAGTATCTGAACTGAGGGATTCAGAGCAGATAATGACAAAGAGCGCAAGCGCTGAAGAATTCGCAGAGGCGATGGAAGATCTTCATAGCAGAGTGAAGCAGCGATTGCTGGAGTCGAACCAGGAATATAAGCGCAGAGCAGATCAACATCGAAGACAACAGAAGACGCAGAAGACGAAAGGTCGCTGATGATGCGAAAATTTCTCCTAACACCCGAGAAGGAGGTGGAGGACACAGCTCAGAGAAGCAGACTGTTCAAAACTACATGCAAGACCAAAGACAGGAAATGCAAGGTTATTGTGGATAGCGGAAGCAGCGACAATCTCATTTCAACCGAGATGGTAAAGAAACTAGAGCTGGAAACGACAGATCACCCGAGTCCATATAAAGTATCATGGCTACAGAAGGGACATCAGGTGAGTGTCACTAAACAATGCTTAGTTGACATCAAGATAGGAGGATACAATGATAAAATTATCTGTGATGTTATTCCTATGGATGTATGTCATTTATTGCTAGGAAGACCATGGCAATATGACAGAAACGTAATTCATGATGGAAAGATGAATACGTACACCTTAGAGAAGAATGGGAGAACACACATGTTACTTCCGATAAAAGACCAAGAGGTGAAACCGGAAGTGAACAACAGGATACTTCTCATGAGTGGGAAGGAACTTCTGGAAGAGGTAAAGAAGAAGGAAGATCCACAATTCTTTGTGGTCAAGAAACCGAGAGTTGTTTTAACCAACACAAGAGTGGATGATCTGCCTGAGGAAATTCAGGAACTGTTAGAAGAGTTCACTGATATAGTGGTGGACAAATTACCTCATTCGTTTCCGCCGATGAGGAGCATAAGTCATCATATAGACCTCATACCAAGAGCTAGTTTGCCAAACAAAGCAGCGTACAGGTTGACACCGCAAGAGAATGAAGCGGTCAAAAGGCAGGTACAGGAACTGCTGGATAAAGGACTGGTCAGGGAGAGTCTAAGTCTGTGTGCCACTCCAACGGTACTAATTCCAAAGAAGGATGGAGGTTGGAGAATGTGCACTGATTCCAGAGCCATCAACAAGATAACCATCAGGTACAGGTTTCCATTGCCGAGGATGGATGACTTGATGGACTGCTTGAGTGGAGTAGAATTTTTTTCAAAGGTTGATTTGAAAAGTGGATACCATTAGATTCGCATGAGGGAAGGCGACGAGTGGAAGACAACCTTCAAAACCAATGAAGGGTTGTATGAATAGCTAGTCATGCCGTTTGGTTTAACGAATGCACCGAGTACATTCATGAGGCTGATGAATGAAGTGCTAAAGGAGTTCATTGGTAATTTTTTCATTGTTTATTTAGATGACATATTGATTTTCAACAAAACAAAAGAAGAGCATCTGAAGCATTTAGCTGCAGTAATGAGGAAGCTACAACAAGAGAAGTTGTTGGTCAATGTGAGGAAGTATTCATTTATGAAGAGAGAACTCATTTATTTGGGGTTCGTCATTTCGGCGAATGAATTGAATATGGATCCAAGTAAAGTGGAGGTGATAAAAAATTGGCCATCACCAAGAAATATTTTCGAGGTGAGAAGTTTCCATGGTTTGGCAAGTTTCTACCAAAAATTCATTAGGAATTTCAGTGGAATTAGCGCAGAAATGATGGACACAGTCAAGAAGAGACATAAGTATTTTCATTGGACTGAAGAGGCAGAGAAGAGCTTCAATCTATTGAAGTGAAAGATCATCGAACAACCGGTTTTGGTGTTTCCGGATTTTTGAAAGTTTTCCAGGTGAAATGTGATGCAAGTGGCTTTGCATAGGAGCGGTCTTGAGCCAGGAGGATAGACCAATTGCATACTTCAGCGAGAAGTTGGATGAGGCAAAGGTGAAGTATTCAACGTATGATAAAGAATTTTATGCTATCATACAAGCGTTGAAGAAGTGGAGACATTATTTGATGCTGAAATAATTCGTTCTATATAGTGATAATCATGCATTACAGTTTGTGACTCAGCAGGAGACGATGAATCAGAAACATGCAAAATGGGTAGAGTATATGAAGAATTTCACGTTTTTAATTAAACACATTTCAGGGACTGCTAACAAAGTGGTTGATGCTTTGAGCAGGAAGTGTTTGTTGCTGCAGGAGTTCAGAGTCAAGACATTGGGTTTTGAAAATCTTAAAGACATGTATGCAGGTGATGCTAATTTTGCAGAGTTATACGAGGCAGCTGAGAATCCAGTTCTCAGAGATAGAAGCCCATGGATGGATTACATGATCCAGAATGGACTGTTGTTCAGAGGAAATCAGTTATGCATTCCGAATTGCTCCATGAGGGAGAACTTGCTAAAAGAAAAGCACAGTGGCAGATTAGCAGGGCATTTTGGCCACGATAAAACATTTGCAAAGCTGAGTGAAGCATATTTTTGGCCGAAGATTCCAACATATGTCAAAAAGTTTGTTGACAGGTGCAGAATTTGTCATCATTCAAAGGGCAGAAAGCAGAATGCGGGATTCTATCAATCATTACCCATACCTGAGAGGCCATGGGATGAAATCAGCATGGATTTCATATTGGGATTACCAAGAACGCAAAGAGGACATGACTCGATCTTTGTGGTGGTAGATAGGTTTTCCAAAATGGCACATTTTATTCCATGCCATAAGACCAGTGATGTGACTCATATTGCAAATTTGTTCTTCAAAGAGGTTGTTAGACTTCATGGTTTACCCAGAAGTATAGTATCGGACATGGATACCAAATTTATAGGGAATTTTTGGAGGACGCTATGGAAGAAGCTAGGACCTAACTTGGTGTTTAGTTCTTCTTATCATCCACAGACAGATGGACAAACGGAGGTAGTCAACAGAAGCCTTGATGATTTATTAAGAATCCTGGTGACGGAGCATCGCAGCAGTTGGGATAATGTGTTGCCACAGGCAGAATTCGCTTACAACGATTCAGTGAACCGAAGCATAGGGAAAAGTCCATTTGAGATTGTATATGGCAGGCAGCCGAGAGGAGTATCTGAACTGAGGTATTCAGAGCAGATAATGACAAAGAGTGCAAGCGCTGAAGAATTCGCAGAGGCGATGGAAGATCTTCATAGCAGAGTGAAGCAACAATTGCTGGAGTCGAACCAGGAATATAAGCGCAGAGCGGATCAACATCGAAGACAACTTCAATTCGAAGTTGGTGATATAGTTTTGGCACACTTGAGGAAGGATTGGTTCCCAAGGGGAACATACAACAAGCTCAAAATGAAGAAAATCGGACCTTGTAGAGTTCTGAAGAAATTTGGAGAGAATGCTTATGAAATTGAGTTGCCAGATGACATTGGAATCTCTCCGACATTCAATGTCTCAGACTTATATCCATATAGGGCTGAAGAAGCAGAAGCTAGAAGTGATGAGAAACCAGAAATCCAGTGGCAGAAGCAGATGTCGATTCAAGAGAAGCCACAGATGGAGTATATACTTGACAAGAGAGTCAGCAAAAGAACCAAATGGAAGCAATACTTCGAGTATCTGGTGAAATGGAAAAACCATCCAGTGGAAGACGCCAGCTGGGAAAGTGAAATAGATATTCAAAAGCATGGACAGACCGTGCAGGAGCTCATGGACAGGAGCCCATGAAAGTTTTCAAGCCGAGGAGTATGATGCAGGAGCATCGCAAATACCCAAAACGAGCGTGGAACTAGCGCATGTGTTTTTAAACACATGACATATTTCTTTGAAAAAATTTTGAAATTGAAGTGCCAAACCTTTAATGAATCCTTTATGAAGGAGCGCCTTTTGTATATTGTATCAGACCTCGAGCCATACGCTCTTTTCTGAAGTATATAAGGAGGCATTTAATCTAGTTAATGCAGGTAGGTAGGATTTATTTCTAGATTAGACAGTTTTAGAGTCCGAGAGGGAAAACGGATATAGTCATCCTCATTGTATCATTGTAGCATTAGCAGCATTCAGAAGAGAAGAGAAGAGCAAGCAGAGAATTGTGTGAAGAAAACCCATGTATAGGCATTTGAATTAATAGAAAAGACTCTTTGATTCAAACTCATGGTTGGTGTTGTTTCTTTGTGTATGTAGTTTATGTGCTCATGAATGTTTGTTTTGTTATGCATTTGTTTTATATATGCAGTGCATGTGATTTCATGTTTCAATTGAAGTTTGAGAGAGAGACAGAATAAGTCTCAATTGTTTCTCTATCTGAGCCAGGAGATTCCTGCAAAGAGTGCAGTTGAATTCATCCGCAAGGAGTGAGTTGATGAGGGATTGATAGTTTAACTCTTGTTCTTATCTGTCCAGAAGTGGAGTGGGTTGTTGCAGCCTTGCAAGGGGTGTGCAGGTTGAAGGAACCAGAGATCTCAGTTGTTAATCTAAGAAAAGGAAGATAAAGACTGTTGTCGCAGGGGTTGCATAGAGTTTGAAGTATTCAACACTCGAGGTGGTTGAATATCAAGTGCAAGGTTTATGCACAGGTTTCTCTGAAGAATCAGAGTCGAAGAAAAGCTCAGGAGGCATAGCACCTTCATGGTGTCGTCAAAGTAAAGCGCCAGAAGTTGTGAAAGGGATGGCTCAAGAACGAGTTTCAAGTGAAAGGCTCAGAAGGGTAGAGTTCGGAAAGTGAACACTTGACCATTGGGAGAAATCCTCGAGGAGGAGAAGCTAATGATCAGGATTCACAGGGAATATTAGCAAGGTCCCGACAACCGTCAGACCTTGGAGAAGTTGCGTAGGATTTTAGCCTTAGCGCATGGGGGAAGGAGTCAGAGTTCATCGAGACTCGACTCATCGGAGAATCGAAGTCTCCAGGGTCATAGAATTCTCATAGGGAGGAATCGCGACTCACAGTTTTCCGAAGGAACCATAGCCGTAGATCCCGGACTGGACACGTGTCAGTAATCCGGAGAGTCGGGGTTTGGGCATTCGGGATTTTCCCATGCAAAATAATTTCTACAACTGGAATCACGATCCCACAATACCCGATATCACGGGGAGGAGTGGTGACATGGAAGGCTAGTCCTCACGTGTATCGGGGATCGGATTTTCGGGGTTTTCGTTGCTGTAAGAATCGTTGTCGGAGGAACCACGAAACTCCAAAACGCAATAACCTTGTAGTCACAATGCTGAGTGGAGGACAGGTGGCATCGGAGTTCGAAGATCGGAGATTCATGAGAGCAGTGACTCACGACCGTGTGAGTACCGATTTCTCGATAGGGAAATTCCCGATAGGAGACGAGAAAGGCGTGAAGTGGATATTCCATTGGAGTTCGGGATTTATAAGAACCGATTCCATGAGCGCAGGACTCATGATCTAGTGAGGTCCAAATTCCCGATTGGAAGAAGGGAGGTCATACAGAGCATCCTGTGGGTATAGAAAACTCCCAATAAGGGGGTTTGAAGAGCATTTCATCTCTTCGGGCCTAAGGAGGAGAGGGTCCTGAGGGAGCGGACGTGTCCTGGGTGGTCGTTTGCACCACATCATTTTTTTATGAATCAAAGAAGAAGGACAAGCTTCCTTCATAAATGTTTGTTGTTATTTCTCTAATTCTTCAGTTATGAGAACATTTTTAGAACCATAATATTCACAGGAATTAGATAAAACAACTGCTTCTTTATGATCTTTCAATATTTCTGATTGAACTGTGACATACACTATTTTGTTATTTTCCTGAAATTCTATGTCATTTGTTTGCTCACTGCTTGGAATCTCCATAGAAACATCTTTAGCACCCTCATCCATGTCTAAACCCATTGGAATTATGACAACCACATCATTCATAGGGGTAGAAAGACAACTTTGAAACACTTTGTTTTCTTGGGGATCTTGTTGAATATCTTCATCAAGTTTAGGAGAAGGCAAATGACTATTGACAACAATTCTTCGATCAACTTTCTCTATTTGATCATGAATTGATTTTAGCCATTCAAAGGAAGAAAAACATAATGGGAGATATTTTTCATTCACCAGTCCATTGCTTTCTTCAGATTCAACATCATGCCTGGAGGGTTTCTAATCTAAAACATTATAAAAAAAATTCTTCAGTAATTTGAAAGAAGTAAAGCACAATGGCAATGTTCTTCCACCTGATTCAAAATCTTCTTCATTTTCTTTACTATTGTATGTTGGTATTTACTCTTCATTTCTTATCATATGATTTCTTGACCCAGGGTTCATGTCTTTCGAGTTTCCAACAAAGCCTCTAAAACTATCGGCCCTCCTAGTAAACCAGAAGGCAACACAACACACAGAATGCACTGTGAAGTCTCACCTGAGATAACTTTAAATGGGTGGTTGTAAGACTTGGGTTTTTACAGCCTAGGATTGAGTATGAGATAGGAGATCATTACTCAGATCCATCTACTATAAATTGTGATTGCAATCTACTATTATATGTGATTATGCATTATCTTCCACAGTGTATTCCCTCAATAGCACACCCATATTTCATAACAATATAATAACTCATTCATTCATTAAATGCAACAAGTAATTGTTGAAAGAAGACAAATATATGCATGCATTCATCACATTACATAGATATTACCATGGTTCACCCCCTCCTAGGCTACGTCCACAAATATTTGGCTCTTGGCTCTTTTATTATGGTAGTTCTGCATCTCCAGCGCTACGCGCTTACAATTTTCCTCAGATGGGTAAGATCTATATGAGGCAAACTAGATCGCACCAGGCTCCTCAGCCTGTGATCTAATCCTTAGATATTCCTTCTTTCCTTCCATCTAGATCAACAACTTACAAAATAGTTCATAACCACATTACATATCGCATCAAATCATACATATCTATGATGGAACAATACAAAACAGAACTAACTATCCACCCCCTATGATACCTATGTATCTATATTTATACATTTCGGGCTCTTAAGCCATTTAAAATATTTTACCAAAACCCTAACCCTACCAACATTAGGTCTTCCTCCCATGCGCACGTGTTGTTCTTCCTTCGATCTATCGCTTTCCTTGTGCACGCTTTCTTGCATGTGCACGTGTTGTGTTTTCCTCCATCTATTACTTCAGTTTCTGCACACTTTCTTTCCCCACGATCATCCTTCTTTTCACTTTGGCCTATTTCTAATAGGCCCCCAACACTGACATGTGGCTCGTCCCGAGCCACCTAATCCTTTTGAGCTTCCTCGATATCCTTGGTGATCGTTTGGAACTTTTCCTTGAGCTATGTTGCTTGTGTCAATGCCTGCGTGGTCTTCTCCTTGATTGTTCCCATGACCTAGACTACCACTTCGTCGCTGATCAATCCTGCACATTATTCCTGGGTCTGTGTTATCTGTGTCTTAACTACCTCTGCATGTGCGAGTACTTATGCTACGCATTCCTGCAATGGCTCTATTTGAGCCTGACACTCATGTTTCTGCGTTTGCACAGTGATAAGTTCTGCCTGCATCTTCTTCATCTCCTGTGTCCCTTTGACTCATTCTAGGATTTGTATGGTTTTTTGCTTCTGCTTGAGCTCTTGGATCACTGCATTGATCCTTTCCTCTTCCTTGTCCCACCATTGGACATGTGGATCCTCCTCCAACCTTGTCCAAAGCTACACTGCTTTATCAAACAAGTCATTTGTTGTGCTAACCTGTTTCTCTATCTCCTGCAGTTGCGCTATTGCTTCTTGATTCCTTTTCTCTTTCACTGTTGGTGGAGTGGTGGGTATGA
This sequence comes from Picea glauca, assembly GCA_000966675.3. Lineage (NCBI taxonomy): Eukaryota > Viridiplantae > Streptophyta > Pinopsida > Pinales > Pinaceae > Picea > Picea glauca. Next base: position 88,143 of record JZKD02S1925822.1, on the reverse strand, counting down.
GTTTTTCTCAGAGATTCTCGATCTCCTTTTGATATTGCTCGATGACCTACGCAATCTGATAAATCTTTTCTTCTACTGGAATTTCATTCCCTTGCGTGGTATTTGGAAGTTTCTCAAAAATTCCTCCTACTTTTTGTTCCAGTTCGTTTCTGCATTCTCTTTCCTCCTGAGTTTTGAACTTGGCCTGTTCACAAAAAATTTCCAGTTCCTCCCGCTTCTTTGTTGCTTGTTGTAACTCAACTAAGTCTCTGTGTGTGCAAGACTATACCTCGTGGTCGATGCTAAACTGCAATTGTGTAGTTCCCTTGATGGCATCTATGTCAAGACCAATTGGATGTGGTTTAAATCCTTCAAGGGTGTCTGCACCATGATTTCATCCATGCACAACATGCTAGGTGTGATGTAGATCGTTGTGTTTGCGTGTGGTAATGAGTGGACTGGATATCATTCTTCTACCTCCACTCTTTCGTCGGTCTGTGGTGTTGATGGCTCTAAGCTCCTGTTGTTGCTTGCTATATGTACTTCCCTGAATTTGTTAAGGAACTGTCCCATTTATGCCATCTCTTTTTACAGTTTGTCCCTGTGATGTGTTGCATGGTCGAAGTCCTTTGCTAGACAATCCTAGACAATTCTGGTGATCATTTCCCCATCATCCTTCATGATCATATAGTCTAGTGATGTTCGTTGTGCCTTTAATTTCTTGTGCATGCCTCTTGCTTGCACAACTGGTCTCTTATTTCCCCCCAGTTCTTGTGTATTGAGATTTGGGGCGGTCTCCTGCGCTCCCTTGGCCTGTTTCTATTGTTCGTTGGTCTGCTGTGTATTCTCCTTATTCCCCTTATATGTTTTTGTCTTCTTTGGCCCTTCGTCTGTCTGTGTTGGCTTGCTTTGGCCCATTTTTGGTCTCTTGGGCACTTGGATTTTCGAAGGCTGCGTTTCTCCCTGCTCTGCCTCTTCCTCTGTTGTTCTTTGCGGTACTTCTTGGGTAATGAATGGGATCCTCCATTCATCAGGCCATTCATTGATGACCATGTTTATATCACCCTCTGTGATGTAGTAATGATTCAGTAGCCACTGTTTAGCCAGATCATGCCTTGCCTGTATTCACATTGTTTGTCGTGTGGCCCAGAATTGGCGATGTCCACATATTGCACGACAACCTCTAGTGTTATTCTCCACGATCGGTTGATGGCTTCCTATATGTCTCGTAGGTATGCTTCGAATATGATCCCATTCTCCCTCTTATGCATGGAATTCATCCCAACTCTCAACAATAGATACCTCACTCTCGTTGGCTGTGGTCTGGTAAAAAAAACTACATACCCTAGTTCTCGCCATCCCATGAAGGATATTAAGGTAATCAACCATGAGTAATGGAACTCTGTGCCTAGGTCCTGCACATCCTTGCAGTCCTCTTGGAATAAGTTCAATACGTATGGCGCCCAACTCATTGAGGTGCCTTCTATGCACTGGGCTACAACTGTAATGACTCCAGCTGGTACTTCCTCTCTACGACATTTTCTTAGCAACTTGCAGGATAAGATTTTTGTGCCCAACTGTGTGGTTGCGTTATTGATTCATTTGATAATGATGCCTCTCATCCCCCTGGAGGTGCCATAATTCTTCTTCATTTCTTCCACCAACGCTTTCTCCTTGGATTTGTCGTCCAGAACCAACGCAGGATCTATACCCTGAATTGGTAAGCCTGTTATTTGCGCAATAATCTCAACAGTTATGGGGACGGGTTTGTCCAGCCATATGTCCCCTCCATGTGTGACTGCTAACAGCTGCTTGATGCATGTTGTTGCATTCTAGCCTCTACCAAAATGTGGTAGGTTCAATAGACCTAAAATTCTCATTTTCTCTAGCCCAGTTGCCCACTTGTATGGCTGGTTAATCATTTCTCCAAGCTAAGTTGTGCCTATGGTCTATATAAAGACCCTCTATGCAAGTTCCAGGAACTTAGCTTCGTCTGCTACATCATTGTATGAACATTTGAGCTTCTCGACGTGACCTAGTAGCTCTGGTCCTACCTATACCCCGGCTAGTATGCGTGGTAGAACAATTTTTGCTCCAAGTTTCTTGCGGGGTGAGCTTGGTATATGTATTTTATCTTTCCTGGCTCAAAGTTCCATCAGCTTATGGTTGCTCCCTCGTAAGACATTTTGGCTAAGACAAGGCATCTTCAGCGGTCTCCCCTGTTGGGTGTTCTGAGTTGGTCATTTGAGACCATCTGGCTCCACTGTTGCTTCTGAATTTTATGTTGTTCCATTAACTTCCAGGGCTTCTTCGGTACTCTCTGGCTGCACCTCCTTTTGGGTTTATACTTCTTGTATCTGAGGCTGCTGCACTGCTGCTGAAATATCTACTTTTATGGGCTCTGCTTCTAGCTATTAAATTTCTTCTAGTATCGGTGTGGAATTCACTAATATCTTCTCTGGGGATGGGATTTCGTTGATATCGACAATCTTTGACTGATGTTGTTCATTCTCTTCCAACGGTCCTTGTGACCTAGTTTGAACCCTAGTCGGTCTGGCACTCTGGCTTGCTTCTGCAGGCTTCAGTGGTGCCATAGCGGTGACTGTCGAAAGTTTGTTGGGTTCGAATGACTTCTATGCTTTCTGTAGCCTCGATTTGTGCATTCTAGCTAATATTACTCTCTGTATGTTCTTCTTTTGTGAATAGACTAGTTTCTCCCATGCTCGCGTGTTGTAACAACTTGCCATGAAGCTTGTTGAGGATGATTCCTCCATTATGGGTTTAATGCACCATAATTGTGGGTTCAATGCATCTATGGTGGTTTCGTACTTTCCATTTCTCTTTATTTCCCGTCTCCAATTGGTGTGATTAATGTGATGTCCCATCGGTCCTTGTCATCCTTTAATTTTGCCTAGTGTTGTCCTGTCGTACTGCTTTTGCCAAATTTCCTTTTCCTGCTTGTTTCCCTTTTTATATAATTGTTTTCCTTACCTTTGCCAAATTCATGTTTCTAACTTCATGTGGCCTTTCTATCTCTGGCGTACTACACCTTCTTTAGTTTTGTTTCCTTTTTGTTCTCTTCTTGATTTTTTTTTTTTACTGCGTGGTGGGTGGTTGATTGTCCTTATACAAATTTAGTTGGCTCTCATTGATCATTCCTTTGAGTTCTGCGCCTTCTAAGTCTATGAAATGTACATCTCCTTTGTTTGTGACAAATTTTACTTCGTATGGTCGTAACCAATGCATTCTAAGTTTTCCCGGGTTCTGAAACGATTTACTGTCATACATCAATACTAGATCCCCTTCCTTGGATGTTTTCTTCTTGATGTGTCGATCATGCCAAGCTTTGTATCTTGCTTTGTGCACTTGTTGATGGAATCCTGGCAAGATTCGGTCTTCCCCCATGGTCAATAATTGATTCAGTCTCTCCTGTACTGTGCCTCATTCTGTCATTTGTGTGATAGTTGCTACGTGCAAGATGGGTACTAGAAACTCTAATGGAACTACTGCTTCTTGGCCATAGACCAGTTTAAATGGCATGTGCCATGTCATATTTTTACATGTAGTCCTGTATTCCCATAATACTGCTGGTACTTTGAGGTCCCAATCATCTCTGTTGACATTACAAATCTTTGTCAGTGCGTTCTCCAGAATTTTGTTGAAGGATTCCACTGTGCCATTTTCCTGTGGATGATACGGTGTGCTCTTATGGTGATGGACTTCAAACTCTTCAGTCATCGCGTGGATGGTGTTGTTTATGAAGTGCGTTCCTTGGTCACTCATCAAAACTCTTGGGAACCCAAATCTAGTGATTACTTGTTCAAACAAAAAGTGTGTTGTTGTCTCTGCGCTGTAATCTTTTACTGGTGCGGCTTCCGCCCATATTGTTAAATATTTCGTCATGGTGATGATTTACCTTTCTCCTGTTCTTTTGGATGGTGGGTTAATTGGTCTCACAAAGTCTATTGCCCATTTGTCAAATTTTTGTAATGTTACTTGTGGTCGTAGTGGCATCTCATCTCTTCTTTTGGGTTTGCCTACCCTTTGACAGACATCACATCTTTGACAGTACTCCTTCGAGTCTCTGTGAAGTTTTGGCCACCATAGTCCTGCGCGTAATACCTTCTATGCGATAGATTTACCTGCATAGTTTCCTCCTCCTATTCCCTCACAGGCTTCTGCTAAAATTCTTGATCTTTCATGCTCTAATACGTATCTTCACAAAATGTTATATGTGCCCATTTTGTATAGGTGTCCTACAATCAGTTGATAGTCGGCAACGCAGATTACCAGGTTCTTCTTCTGCGTAGTGGTATATTCTTGCAGCGAAGTACCTATACTCAATTACTGAATGATATCTGCGAAATATTCATTAGCAATCTGTACTGAGAATAACTGTGCATCTGGAAAGTTGTCTTCTAGATTCGTAGGTTCTTCTCCATTTGTGACCCTTGACAGGTGGTCAGGTCCTGCATTCAATTTTCCTAGTTTAACTATTACTTCAAAGATAAATTCTTGAAATAGAAGTAACCATCGACATATTCTCCCCCCCCAACACTGGCTTGTTGACTAGGTATTTCAGGATTGAGTGATCTGTGAACATCTTAAAGTGTTTTCCCAATAAGTAATGCCTAAACTTCTACAGTGCATAGACCATGGCTAGGCCTTCTCTTTTTGTCGTGTTATAGTTCTGTTCTAAGTCTGATAACTTTCTTCTTGCAAACGCTATTGGGTGATCCAAGTCTCTTGTTCCTGGCTGTGCCAAGATAGCTCCAAGTGCTATCATTGATGCATCTACATGCACATGGAATGTCTTTTCCCATTCTAGAAATACTAATATCGGTGCGGTAACCATATTTTCCTTCAAGGTATCCAGACCATGTTGACACTCATCATTCCATTGAAAATTTGTATCCTTCCTTAACAGATTTTCCATTGGTGTTGTGATCTGTGCATATCCTTTGATGATTTTCCTGTAATATCATGTGTGTCCTAACGTTGCTCTTAGTTGACAGATTGTTTTTGGTGCTGGCAAGTTAACAATGACTGTGATCTTTGTCGCATCTACTAATAAACCTTGTTTGCATACTATGTGGCCCAATAGTATCCAAAAAGGTGTTCCAAATATGCATTTCTTGATATTCAGTGATATTTGGCACTTTCTGTATATTTCTAACATCAACCATAAAACTTCCACATGGTTTTTCAACAGACTATAGACTGTCCAATCATCCAGGTATACTTCAAGAAATTGATGGATGAATTCCTTGAATGCTAAAATGACCACTCTAGAGAATATTGTTGGTGCGTTATTTAGTCAAAACAACATGAATGTGTACTGATAGGATCCCAATTCTATCGCAAACGTGGTCTTGTGTCTTTCCTCCCGTGCTATCTTAATCTCATGGTAGCCCGAGAATCCATCAGTGAATGAGTAAGATTCATGTCCTCCCACGTTCTCTAACACTTCATCTGTGAACGGTGTAGGGAACGGGTCATGTAGGCATGCATCATTCAAATTCCTCAAGTCGACGCATATCTTGATCCCTCTTCCTTGTTTCCTGCCCTGTACTACCATCAGGATTATCCATTCTGACTCCTCAATTGGTTCTATGATGTCATCTTTGAGCATCCTATTGATCTCATCTTTAACTTTCTGTTTATATATGGGGTTCAGTCTGTACTATCGTTGTCTAATAGGTCTTGCTTTAGGTCTGAGTGGTATCTTCATTTCTCCCAGTTCTCTGGCTATACCCTTCATCTCTATGAATGTTGTGGGAAAGAGGTCACTGTATTCACGTAACAACTCTGTGATACGTCCTACTGTTTGCTCATCCCAGTAATCTCCAATGATGGCCATTTTGGGCTACTCAGTTGTCCCGATGTTAACTTTCTTTACCTTGATTGGAGTGAAAATGACTTCTGATTCGATGGTTGGGCCCTCCAAATCTCTTTCGACTTCTACTTCTTCGATCTAAATATCGTGCGGATCGTTTTCGTCTGGTGCTACCTCCTATACATGGTAACATGACAAAAGTTCCTTGACTGTCTATTTATTCCGTTGTTTCTCTTCTTTGATAAATTCTATTTATGGTTCTTTGATGAATATTACTCCTCTTATCCATTTAAGGGCTGCATATATGTTGGGGTTCTCATGCTCGAATGAGAAAGTGACTGTGAAATTCTGTCACAATGTCGTAGTTCCTTTGTGAAATTCCTAGTTTGTATACCAATTCGTTGGTATGCGCTCTAGAGTATGTATGAAGTGATGATGCCATTCCTCTGGTGGTGTCATTTTCCACAGCGTTCTACACACCTCCAAGTGTTCCGTTGGTGCTTTGTGTCCTTCATATTTCTGTTGTTTTTTGTTTTTCTGTTATGCACTGAACCTTATGTGTAGTAACCTCTTACATTGGTACAAGTATGTGATTGTCTCTTTGTGTGTGCCCCACCATCTTGTCGGTGTGGCCTTTAGTGCTAAATAAAGTGCTAACAGTCTCTGGCTCTCTAACACTACGTCTTCGTACTGTGTCAAGAATGTTTCCAAATCATTTATTCCGTGGAAACTGGGTGATTCTCTGATTTATATGCCTATCCATCTTACTAGGCAGTCTATTCTTTCACATCTTCTCATGGATACTTCGTGTAGCCTTTGTTGCCAGTTTTCTAACCCGGTGTCTGAGTTTGTTGCACATGAAGTAATGCTCTGCCAATTGAGTACCTCGTCTGTAGTTGGGTTTACGTAATCCTCATCGCGTGTCGTTGTTCTGTACAACTGTTCGATTTTGTCTAAGTCTAGGCAAGTAGGTTCTACAAACCTCTCCCCTTCGGATGGGTCTAATGGCACGATGACCCTATATTCTCCAGACTCAAATTCCATTTTCCTGGTCTTCAAATTGATTATGGCATGGTTGTCAAATGCCCAATCCAAACCAAGCAATGTCAGTTAAGGTGTTGTGCCATTCACTATTTCAATGACTTCGAAATCTGATTTAGTGCACACTCCATCAAGATATACTATCACTCCTTTCAGTCTACCTATTGCTAGGACTCTGTGTTGATTTTCTAGTTTTAATTGAACAGGTGAGTATCCTAATGTTGGCTCTCCCATGCATTGCCATGTCTTCTTTGGTAATACATTCACTTCATATCCTAGATCCAGTATAATGTCTCCCATATTGAAATCCCCAATGTTAGCATTCAGTGTAAATTCTTGACTTGTTCTTCTTCTTGTGTGTAGGTGATTAACTGCTTTTGGTTCTAGCTTTTCTTCTGTCTCGCTGCTACATTTCTCTAGTATGTTTTGCAATATCTTCATAGATAATGGATCACTTAATACTTTCACACATGATTGCAAAAATCCTTTGATTGTACTTACTTGTCCCATGGGTTGCATCCCGTTGGTATGATCCAGTGATGGTGGCATCTCATATTCTGGTGCTTCCTGGTGATGCTGCACAGTTGAAGTCGACTTTGTGTCCTCCTTCTGAAATTGTTGTCTGGACTCCTTAAAGATATCCTTTTCCTTTTTCACGTCGAACTGCTTCCTTGGTTCTATGTTCTTCTTTACCCATTGGTTCTGTGTTGTTTCCCGTCGAACTGCGTCAGAGCCTGTTTTAGCTCCTCCATGGGTAACTATGTTGATATTTCATCCTTCATCCCTTGCTTCGACTAAAATCCACTGAAAATTATGACTGTTCTGGTTCCTCTTTTCCTGAATCTTCACTAGTAGTGTCATACATTCCTCTGTATCATGGTCTGATGCGTGGAAATACATACAATTTGCTTGTGGAAGTGGACATTTCGGTGCATAATGTCCCAGTTGTTGACAATTGTGACATGTGACTGGTCCTCTGCCTTGTCTGAAACCTCCTCTGGCGCATCCTCCTCCTCTGTACCCTACTCGATCACCTCTCGGTGTGTTATACTGAGGTGTCTGATTATACTGTGCGGTATTGTACTCGGGTTGTGTCGGGTTGTACTGCGGCTGCGCGTTATTCTATGGTTGTTGCGTAGTATTATACTGTTGTGGCGTAGTGTTGTATGGCGTTGGGATTGGATTGATCTGTGATGTTTCTTGCCCAGTCATCATTTCGACCTGTACTCTATATGCATCTGATGTTCTTTCTCGCATCAGCTCCATAGTTCTGCAATCTTTATCGTCGTGGCCCACTGACTTGCAAAATGTGCAATATGAATTCTTTGGAACTGTCTGGTATTTCTACATCATCGTGCAGTGATAATGGTCTTGACCCAGTTTCTTGCATATTTCACACTACAGTCCTCCTAGTGGTAACGTATTTGGCATACTTGCTTCCATATATTGCAGGAATGTTGGGCACTCATTCTTGTGTTGTCCTTACGTCCTTCATGTGGTACATCAAATTACTTCTCGTTTGTCCTTGTTCTTATTCTGGTTCAGCTGAAATGTTAGATTTTTCAAATCCTCCTTCAATTCTTCGATAGATGGGTCCGTCTGTTGGTATTGATTCTCTTCCAGTTGAAAGGCTGCCTGCAGAGACTCTGCTTGCATCTGGAATTTATGTTTCCGTAAAGGGTATTTTAAGTGTGGGAGTAGTGAGTTGACAAACATGTGTCAATGTTGCATATCAGTCATAAGGTATTTTAAATTTCCCTTCATTCTGATCAATATCCCATGAAGATTCTCCTGGTTTCTGTCTTATTTCGATCATCTCGTTCATGTACTGATCCTATGAGATCGGCTTCTGGAACTCATTAATCAGTAACTTCTTAATGTCGGCCAGTTTCCTTGTCGTTCCAGGGGTACTGTTTTTGTCTAGACTCATGTACCATTCTAGTGCGCGATATGTTAGCGTAATCGCTAGCTGTGCGAGTTTGGTATCTTCATTAGTGATCTGTTTTGCTTCCCATATCTTTGTACAAATGAACAAGTGCTTCTCAGGGTCTTCTGTTGCTTCTCCTCAAAATTATGGTAATCTGATGGTGGGATCGTGTCCTGCCATTCTGAATACTGAACTACTCCTCTGCGCAATGTAGAAACTTGACTAGTGTTGCCTGAACTGGCTCCTCCGGTCGTTGCTCCTTGTGTAGATGTACTTCCTGCTGTCGGACTTCCTCCAAACTTTGGTTGTCTAAATGGTGGTGTTCTCTTTGGTGTATTAGTCACACATGGGTTTATGGGTTCCACACTGACATTAATATGGATAGGATGGCTGCCTTCTCATCCCGTTCTTGGACCTCTCGTTTTCCGCTCATATGTTGCATGCAGGATTTCCTCAATCTGCTCCACAGCCCAGAGATCCTCTACCTCTTCCTCATCACTCGCCAAGCCTTCCCTCGTGGATATATCTCTCTTCTTGGTATTCACCTTGTATTGGTAGAGTGTTGTGCTACATGCCTTTCTCGTTGATGCCAAGATCCACTTGATCTGGTCGTCGTCCATCATGATTGAGTCCAAGGGTTCCTCCTCCTTCTTTCCTTTATCATTTCCTCCCATTTATCCTCACTCTGTCAGTGCTTCCACCCTTCCCCCATGCACCCAGGGATGTTTAGCTGTCTGATTCCATTGCCATTACCCCTTTGTTATATAACAATATATTAATAGAAGTATACAGTGATCGAATGTACCTTCCTCAAGTTCTGCATAGAAATTCTTTCTCCGCTGCACTGTATGAATTTGTTGTGTCCTCTACAAACTCTGTTATGAAGCCTGCCACAATACTGTCAAGCCAAAATTCCACTGCGTGGGTGAATTTGTTGTTCACCTGCTATAACTGCCTAATCTGTATTGGGGTCCAATCTAGTTGTCGAATCTAGTTCAACACATGGTTAACCTTCAATCTTAGTATCCACTCCTGCAGTAGATGCGGAAAATCACAGAAAAAGACTTCGTATAAATCAGTAAACACGTATTTGTCCAGATATTTTCGAGGTGTGATTCTAGGGTTTCTATTGTCTTTCTGTGCAAACTCTAGCTCTTTGGTTCTCAACCAGCCCTCGATTTCTTCTTTTGTAGGGTTCCATAGTCTCAACATTCCCTTCTAATGGCTCATTACTCTCTTATTTTCTTCGGTCTTTTCTTTCTCAATCTATCTCTTCTACCTAGTCCTCTCTCGTTCCTACCAACACGGCAATAGAACCATTTGTTGGTCTTTACTCTTCCTTTCTTACCATCTAAGTTATTGACCTAGGGTTCATGTCTTTCAAGTTTCCAACAAAGCCTCTAAAACTATCGGCCCTCCTGGTAAACCAAAAGGCAACACAACACACAAAATGCGTTGTGCAATCTCACCCGAGATAGCTTTAAATGGGTGGTTGTAAGACTCATGTGTTTACAGCCTAGGATTGAGTATGAGATAGGATATCATTACTCATATCCATCTACTATAAATTTTGATTGCAATCTACTATTATCCGCGATTATGCATTATCTTCCACAGTTTATTTCCTCAATAGCACACCCATATTTCATAACAATATAATAACTCATTCATTCATTAAACACAATAAGTAACTACTGAAAGAAGACAAATATATACATGCATTCATCACATTACACGGATATTACTATGGTTCACCCCCTCATGGGCTACATCCACAAAGATTTGGCTCTTAGCTCTTTTATTATGGTAGTTCTGCATCTCCAGTGTCGCGCACTTACAATTCTCCTCAGATGGGTAATATCTATATCAACAACATCTACCACATTACAAAACAGTTCATAACCACATTACATATCGCATCAACTCGTACATATCTATGATGGAACAATACAAAACCGAACTAACTAGCCACCCCTATGATACCTATGTATCTATATTTATACATTTTGGGCTCTTCAGCCGTTTACAATATTTTACCAAAACCCTAATCCTATCGACGTTAGGTCTTCCTCCCATGTGCGCGTGTTGTTCTTCCTTCCAACTGTCGCTTTCCTTGTGCACGCTTTATTTCTTGTGCGCGTGTTGTGTTTTCCTCCAGCGGTTAATTCGGTTTCTACACTCTTTCTTTCCCCATGATCATCCTTCTTTCCACTTCGGCCAGCTGCCAACATTTCCATATGCACATTTTCCACTTTCTTTGGATTGTTGAACACACTCATCTTCAGCTTCATTTTTTACCAATTGCTACAATTCCTTGTTAATTTTTTCCAGTGAATCATCATGGTTTGGCATCATCACACCTCCCTCTTCTTCAGTGATGGTCTTAGAATTCCTTTTCAACAATTTAAATGAAGAAAAGCATAAAGGTAAAGAATTTACTTCAACTGATTCAATACTTTCTTCTTTGTAACTATGACATGTAGGCTATTTTCTCTCAATATGTTGCTGAAAAAGAACATTTTCTGATAGAGAACATCCAACTGGTTGTTCCAGGAAGTCAAAATCATAATCATCATTATATTCATCAACAACATATACAATGTCATCTAACAGGAACAAACTTGGAACATCAACCTGCTCTTCAACATACCAATTTGCAAATTCATCTTCTTGACTATCTACAAATGAATATATAAAATAATCAGCTCCACGCTTATCATAGGAAGGATCAGAAGCTACATTAGCACCTCCTTTCTCAATAAGTGGAATGCAATCCTTTGCAAAATCATTAGCATTTAAAACTTCAAGAGGACCTATGATATTATCAATTCTATGCTCAAGATTCCAATCAAATGTTTTTTGTTCATATTCACTCTCATGTTCTGGAGCATCCAACCCCTCATTTCGAATCTGGTCACATGCTTGGATATTGTGATTAATCTTCTGAGCATCATTAAATATTTTCTATAAGGACTTAGGTATACTTTCCTTCAGGAGGAAATACAAATCTGAATGAAGATTAGTGCCATACTAGAGCATGGCAGCAGCTTCAGTGGGTTGAATTTCTTTGGGCAAATTATAATAAATATTAGAAAAATTTCTACTGAATGTAGAAATAGTTTCATTGCTCTTCCTCTTTAAGGCATAGAACTCTGTAAGTTGTAGATCCAAAGATTTCTTCTTGCCCCAAAACTTCAAAAATACATTCTTCAATTCCCCCCATGACCTAATTATCTCTGGATGCAAGTGTTTAAATCAGTCTTTGGTATCTCCTTTCAAGGATTCAGAAAAGGCCCTCATACAAACATCATCATGATAAATATCAAACAAATCTATAAAATTTTCAAAATCTTGGATGTGTTTTTCATTTTTGATGGCATCAGGTTCTCCATCAAACACATGTAGGTACTTATAATTCTTTGGAGGAAAATCATGAAGGATGTGAGGTAATTTTAAGGGTCTGTATCTATGCTGAGTCTTGGAGGGTGTTGGATCAAGTACAGGAGGTCAAATATCAGCCTTGTTTTCATGAGGCTTGTCAACTTGGTTATGGTTATAAACAATATGAGAAAGAGCACCAACAAAGTGAATTCTTTCTTTTGCTTAAATATTATCGCTAGCAGAAAAACACATTCATGAATATGAAATACAAGAAAACATATTGAACCTCAACACCATGATGAATCTCGGCTATCTAAGAAAACCTTCTTTGCTTATATTAAAATCCATAAGAAATCACGAAGTTTTCCTACTACAGGGGCAGGCCCCTCTCCGGCCAGTCAAACCATTCATTTATCTTTTTAACAATATATATAGATAAATTATATCTGAGACCCAAAACATATCATCTTCTCCAAGATTCCAAAATAGATATTGGTTACAGAGGGAGTAACACACCAAAACTGAATTCCTACTTTCTAGGGAACGTTACAAACAAAAAACCAAATATTTGATATCTTCACCCTGAATTCCACCTGCCTACAAAATCATAATAGCCCCTGAAATGAACTCGATTTGGCCTATCATGAAATTTTCATTTTATCTTTTCAATCTCTTCCTTTAACGTGTCAAGCCAACTAGGTTGGTCTTCTTCAATACATATAATTGTTCCATCTTTGACTTCTTCCTTTCATCGCTTATTCCTTTTGATCTTTCCAGCCTGTGTGTAGTTTCCATCTGCATATCCATTAATGATCAAATCTTTCATAATAGGATTCAACCTGACCTCTTCACCTGTCCTGGTTCATCTGCAGATTTTTTGTGGGATTTTGTTGCTAGGAGCTGTGCAGCCTGCCTTTCTCTCTTTTTACTTGATAGATTTGTCATATTATTTGAGTTTCCTGGTTTGTTGAAAACCGTTGGATGTTTCTTCCCAACTTCCTCTGATTTTCCAGGGAACACAATCTTAATTCCCTCAATTGTTCATGAATTGGACGAGTGATTCGATTTGCAGTTATCTCTCTCTGGAATAAACTGTCAAATACCCAAAATAGAGTAATTTCACATGTGTTTTGAGTGATAGTCGTCATAAAGCACTAATCATGGGCTACTAACACAATTCCTTATAGGGGTAACATCCTCTCACATTCGACCATCAATTTCCAATGATGAGCCTTAAATCGTTTATTTGGTGGCACTTACCTGGCATTGTGCGGACGAATGGTACCTAAACAAGTGTCTTGGGATGATTAGACTGGCCGTCAAGTTTCCTTTCCACATGTGACCATTATATTTGACACATTTAATGACACTTAACACGTGATTTCGGGGTGTGATGGAGTGGTTTTGAGTTCACCCGCTTTTCCCCCTGAAATGCACCCAGTGGCGCCATGTAGTCTTGAGCCGAAACCATGGTTTCCTTTTCATCCCGCTTTCAAGAATTAACCTCCGCACTAATTCTCTGCCTGAAATGATCCCTGGTCGTTGATCTGTGGTGTCCATGATCTGTGACCCGTCAGGTCCCATCAATTCCGCACTTTTGCTAGACTTAACATCCTTTCGCTAGATATGGTCCCGTCCTCTAGTTTATCGCGTCTCTACACCAGTTTAGCCTCTCACTAAGTCTCAAAACTTGGATTCCATATGAAAATTTTTATAGTGATAAAAAAAACCTATTGTGCATCCTCAAAGTGAAGAAGTGGAAGATTGCAATATTGGCACTGAAAAGGAACCAAAGAAAATCAAGTTCTCAAAGATTTTGCTTGTTGATCAGAGGGTTAGTTAGGTATGTCAATTTATTCAAAAAAATTATCAAAGTATTTGCATGGTCTTATGAAGATATTAAGACATATGATACTAGCATAATTCAACGCAGAATCCCATTGAAGGTAGGATCTAAACCATTCAGACAAAAAATAAAACAAGCAAATCCTATCCTCTTCCTAGTTATTGAAAAGGAATTAAAAAAGTTGTTAGATGTAAAAATTATAGTTCCTTTAAGACATTCTTCTTGTGTTGCAAATTTAGTACCTAGTAGAAAAAAGAATGGTGAAATAAAGCTCTGTGTTGATTTAAAATCTCAATAAATTTTCATTAAAGGATAATTATCCACTACCTAAAATGGATCATGTTTTGCAAAAAGTAGTGGATGTTAATAGAATCTCAATGATTGATGGGTTTCCAAGTTATAATCAGATTGTTGTACATGAGAAATACATAGAGCTTACTTCATTTACCACACCATGGGGAACCTTCATGTATGAAAAAATTCCCTTTGGACTAATGAATGCAGGAGAAACGTTTCAGAGGGTAATGGACATATAATTTGTGGGAGAAAAGGACAAATTTGTTGTGATTTATTTAGATGATACTATTTTTTTCTAAATTAGATCAAGATCATTTAAAACATCTTATGAAGACTTTTATTAAATGTAAAAAATATGGTTTATCATTGAATCCTAAAAAATCTCATTTTATTATGCAGGAAGGAAAGTTACTTGGTCATATTGTCTCAAGGTATGGAGTCAAGATCGATCCTCAACATGTTGAATCAATTAAGTTTATTAACCTACCAAGGAATAAAAAAGAGATTCAATCATTTCTTGAAAAAGTAAACTTCTTAAGAAGATTTATTCCAAACTTTGTCGAAGTGGTGAAGGATTTGGATGGCATTCTTAAGAAAGATAGTGAGGATAAATGGTCTTCAGAGGCTAGATGTTCTTTTGACCAAATTAAAAAATCTTTGGGAGAAGCTTCAGTGTTGATAAGTCCAGATTACTCAAAGGAGTTTATCATATTTTCTTTTGCCTCTGAAAACACTATTGTTTCAGTTCTTCTACAAAGGAATGAAGAAAAACAAAAACAACCAATTGCATTATTTAGCAAGAGCTTAAGATATTATGAACTCAAGTATAACATAATGGAAAAACAAGCTTATGTGTTGGTGAAAGATCTGAAATATTTTAGAGTTTATGTTCTTCATTCTAAAATAATTTCTTATGTTCCTAGCAACATAGTAAAAGAGATTCTAAGTCATCTTGATACTAATGGAAAAATATGCAAATGGATAACTAAGATTCAAGTGTATGACCTTGAAATAAAACCAACCAAATTGATTAAAGGCCAAGGATTATCAAAATTATTAGCTGAATCAAATTGCAGAGTCCTTGGGATAAATCAAATTGTAGATATAACAAAATATCCTTCAGCTAAGTATGAGGAGACATATTTAAAGTAGCCCTTGGTAAAAATTCATGAAAAATTCTCTTTATCTTCTTGATACTGATATATTGTATTTTATTTGCAAAATCTTGAATTTCCATCTGATCTCAGTCAAGCAAAATTTAGATCCCTTAAACTTCAAGCAATCAAGTATTGTATAATAAATGAAAAAAATTATTGGAAAGATCCTTTGGGAATTTTACTAAGTTGTATTGTTGAATATGAGACTGGAAGAATCATTGTTGAGTTTCACAAAGGAATATTGGAGGACACCATGCTTGGAGAGATAATACATATAAAATTTTGAGAGTTGGCTATTATTGGCCAAAACAAATTCTGAAGTAAATGAAAAAGTCAGATCCTGTAGAGAGTGTCATATTTTTGCAGGGAAACAAAAGCTTCCATCTTTGCCTTTGGTTCCAATAAAATTTGAAGCTCATTTACAACAATGGGGTTTATACTTCATAGGGGAGATTCATCCTACTTCTAGTGCACAACACAAGTGGATCTTAACTGCAACAAATTATTTTTCCAAATGGGTAGAAGAAATTCCAACCGTATTTGTTACTAATGTAGTTGTGATCAAGTTTCTGGAAGAAAATATACTTGCTAGATTTAGATGCCCTAGAAAAATCTTAATTGATAATGCTCGAGCATTTAAGTCCCTTGCAATGATAGATTTTTTCCAAAAATATAATATTATTATTTGACACTCTACTACATACTACCATCAAGGTAATGGATTAGTTGAATCATCTAATAAGAGTCTAATGAGGGTCATTAAGAAAATGTTAACTGAAAACAATAAATCATGGCACTCTCATTTGAAATTTTCACTCTAGGCTAATAGAATCAGTACTAAAAGGTCCACATGTATATCTCATTTTCAATTAATTTATGGTATTGATGTGGTACTTCCTATTAATATTTCCTTGCATGTCATGAAATTGATGCAAGATAGTGAAGACGAACCCAATGACTTTACTAGAAGAATGATTAGTTGATCGAAGTGCAACAAAATAGAGAGCAAGTAAATGAAAATTTCCAAGAATATCAAGACAAAATGAAAGTTATCTTTGACAGGAAAGAAAAGTAGAGAAATTCCATTCCTAGTGATTTAGTGCTAAGATGGGATAACAGAAGAGAGGACTGTGGAAAGTTCAATCATTTGTGGCTAGGACCCTACAAGATTTTTTGGAATTGCATGTAAATGGGTGGTTCCTAAAGCACTACATTCATTTTTAAAATCTAGTTTTCATTCATTGTATAAAATCAAGTTTCTTTCTTTTTCTTTTACTTTATAGAGATGACCAAAACAAATAAACAAAAAAACATTGTTTCTTAGATAGTATGTTCATCCTTTTAAAAGATCATTTCGCTTAATAATTATTCTCTTTGAAAAAATAAGTCCTTATCTTCCCAGGTTACAAAATCTAAATAGAAAAGGTTGTCTCAACTGCTAGTTTAGATTTTGAAATGTTATTCACAAACCAGACAGAAGAACATTTTTTTTATTCTCATGAAACTTGAAAAGGTTTATAAACGGTAATTCCTTCTGGGTAGAGACTTTAGTGTCAAAATTGTAACTTGTTGTTTTACTCAGGACTTACCATTAAAATGGTTTTTTTCTTTCGAAAGACAAAGTCATAAATGAGGAAATAAAAACATTTATGAGTATATTTCATCACTCAGTTATTTCTAGCTCATCCTTGATAAACATACATCATCCCTTAAATATGAAAAGAATAATGTTTTCCCTCATCTCCTAAAAATTGTTAAACTAATTTAAAGGGATGGTGAAAGGAAATTCAAGTGGGAAATTCAAGTATCTTCACCGGGGCTATGGATGCTTGTTGGTAGCAAGGAATTTGATGTCGGGGTGACTACACCATAGGCTATGGACACTTTTTGGTAGTGTAGAAACACCATGAGGATGGGAAATATTGCCAATGAGTATCTTAAAACTTATTACTCACTCAAACTAATTTCCCCACAAAGACTTTGTTCTGACGCAAATAATTACCTCATAAGATCAAAAGTTTTGAAGTACGAACAATAGTCATAAATTTGAATCTTTAGCCAAAACTTAGAATTATATTACCCCAAAACAATTCCTGAGTAAAGTTGAATGAGTAAAAACTTTTATCAATTGCTGGTCAAATCTTATATAAACATGTTAAATTCTAAATTTGGTAGTGTTTCAGTTTCTTCAATTATAGATTTATCTTACAAACGAGAAGAAAAATTTTGTTTTTTATAAGATGAAAATAGTTTTCATTAGAATTTTTTAATTAATCTCTTTCAAAATAATGACTCCAAAAATCAATAAAGGCACATGGTCTATTGTTCTTATGTTCCTCACAAAGAAACACAATCCCCAAATGGAACCAGATGTTGTAACATACCCCAAATTTTGCTTCTTATAGAAATAAGATTTTAAGTCTTCTTTAAATTGCTAGTTTCTCTATATGTCTAAATGAATAGAATTTAAATTTTATCAATAATAGTGTTTTGTTTAGATTTAATTTAAATCTTTAGGATTAATCGGTTGAAATAAGATTATTAAATTTTATTTAAAAATAAATAAATCAATGTTATATCTACTTATTATAATATTTATAATAACAAAAAGCATCTTTATTGCAGATCACGCCCCAATTTTCAGATTGACGACTCATAGTTGTTTCCATCCCCCTCATATCTCTAATCTTTAATACAAGGGAGGGGGATCGTGAAACTTAATTAGAGTTAAATCGCTTTTGACGTGTCAAGAATCCAACGATTACAACCCCTCGATATATAGTTAACTTAACTACATCTGACCCCCTCGCAATCGGCATGGGATTGATGCGTGTCCTACATGACATCAACTGACAAAAAGGTAAAAATATAAATTTTATTTATTTTAATTAACTTGTTGCCAATCATAAAATGGCATGTATCCACTTTCGATTTAAAAAAGGTAAAGGTAAAATTATTTGGTTTATTTGAGATTGGTAAAGAGTTCAAGACCCCAATAACTTGTTCTAGTGCCATTTGCCATTGGATTTATTCTAAGTCTTGTTCAGATCAATCTTTTTACGGGTAATTCAAAACCCATTCACTCTTTTAGTTTTCATTTTCTAAAATGGATCATTCTTATCTAGCTAAAGTCAAGGAAAATGTAATTACTATAGAATAATATCTGGTCAACAAATACAAGGATATTTTTTATCATGTCCTATCGTTTGATTCTTTTGAGTTACACCAGTAGGTGAACTATAAATCCAGGGATCTAGTCAATCATTATCATGTCTGGGAATCTGATTTAGCAAATTTTTGGGTGCCCCAATTATACGATTTTCCTAAGTTTGTGGCTTGGTGCGCCTCAAACTACATCTCTTCCATGAAAATTGTCATTTCCAAAGATGGGTTTGTACTCATCGAATTAATCCCTGCAGCCATTACTGAAATGTTGAGGTGGCCTTTAAACCCTGATAATGAACCTTTAAATGAAGTTGTAATGGCCAGATGTTTTAGAGATTTAATACCTGAAGAGAGATTTTCTCTTTTACAGACATACATGTGCAAAAGCCTTGACACCCCTGTAGATAATGTTGTTCTTGAGTCAATCTTATTTCCTGAAATCCAAAGAAAATTTACTTCCATTATCTCTGTAATATTGGGAAAATACAATGACCTAGTAGTTGACAAGTTTGTATTGCGAATCATGGTAGCGATTTTCCCAATTACGACCAAACCCATGACTAAATTCAATTTTTCCCAATTCTTAGCATATCAAATCCATTACCAACTATAAGAATTTGAGTCTCTTAGACGCTTTAGGTACCATTCTTACCTTGTTTACCTCTTTTTGTTTTCTCAAGCATATCATTTTACACATTGTGGGTTAAAAGTTGAATATGACATTGGTAACCTAGCTTCAATCATCCATTGGACCTTACTGGTAAGGAGGAAACCTCTAAATGTGTGATTTTCAGAGTATGTTGAACAATTTATGTCTAAATCTTATCTGATCATACACAATGAATTTCCCACTAAAATATTTCCTGAAAGAAACAAATTGTTACAGTTAAACCCAAATAAGAGTGTGGGAGACTGGTACATCTTTGAAAATCATATTGAAATCAAAGTCTATGGATCTGAACTTAGACATTTCCTTCTACATGTTTTCTTAACTCCTAGAATTTTTTCACTTGAATACAATAGGCATATATTGAATTCATATGATGTTCATTTTGTGTCAAGAAAATATAAGGAAAGATTTAAATTAAAGAATGATGTAGGTCCTTTCATTGTCAATACCAGATCAACATTGTAGGTGACAACATAAATTCTTTCATCGTTGGGATTTCAACAAGGAGAGCCATGGAAGTATGATCCTCATTCAATAATTTCTTCAAAAAGAATGTCACATGGGCATACTCCTTATCAACATCAACAAAAAGAATAGTTGAAGCTGTTGGAAAATCAGAACAGTTGGCAAGACGTACAAAACATCCTACAAGTCCATAGAAAATCTCCAGAGAAACCTTTGAACTCCACAGTTACGCAAACTCCATAGCAATTTGAGAAGAAATACAAAAGGCAAACTATAGAATAAGCTCCAAAAGATTAAATAAAAGATGAAGAAGGATCAACCAAAAGATAGAAATTGGAAGCAATTGAAGAAGAGGCGGATCCAAAGTTACCATAAGAAATATTACCAAGAAAAAAGGGTCATGAGAGGTAACATCATCATAGAAGATTGAGAGTGTAGGGAGTCAAAGTGAAACAGAACCAGTGATTATTGATCAAGCAAAGAAGATAGACCAAGTTCATCATTTCATGGAATAAAAAAGATAGCTACTAAGAATAAAAAGACTATAATTACTAAGTTTTATTACCATGATGCATATCATACCAGAATTATCTCAGTTGTGGACTATGAGAAAGGAAGATTAAATATAATCGTTATGGAACCAAAGGAGTAGAAGGTGACAAATATTTCCAATAATCTTAATGCAATCCATCCATTGGATAAATTCAACTTGCATAGACAAACTGCAAAAATGATAAACATGGATGCTATGATAGCCAATATTGGAATCAAGAAGCTTCAAGAAATAAATGAGAATCTTAGAACCCAACTAAAAAATGAAAAGTTAGCCACTAGAACCATAAAAATAAGAGTAGAAGAGTAGGAACAATGGGTAATGGACCTAGGAGAAAACCTAAGAGATGAAACATCTATACATGCATTAATAAAAACCATGGACACAGAGATCCAGGCATTGAAGAAAAGGCTTAACATCCCAATAATTGATCATGTACAGACTCTAGAACGACAAGCAGTTCAAGCAGAAAAAGAACAAATTTTGAAGAAATGATCCAGATGGAAGAACAAATCGGTTTTTATGCCAAACAGATTGAAACTCTGAAGGGAGAATATCATTTTTTACAGTTAGCGGAATCATATGATCCAACAATGGGATTTTCAAAGGCATTGACATATTTAAATCTGAAGGGAGCTGAAATTGATAAACTTAAGAAAATATTTACAACACAAAATGAAGAAATCAAGGACAAAGGCAAAATTATTGAAGAATATAAAAAATTGAAAGATAAATTGCTAACAGATATAGAGAAAATGAAAAACAAATTATCAGGAAACCTCTATCTAATAGGAGCCATACATATCACTTGGGATGAAATCATAGGTTAAGTTGCCAAGTTGTGGAAGTATTTCAAAATAATAGATGATGAAATGTTGTTAACAAATGAAGCAGATGAAACCATCCAGAAATCATTCCATGAATTGGGAACTAGACCTCAGATTGCTACTGAAATATTCAAGTTATTGAATTCTACTTCCAGTGAAATATTAGCAAGAAAAGGTGTCAGAGACAAAACTACAATGGTTATGGAAACAAAAAATATCTTTACAAAAATGAACCTAATATAACAAGCTCCAAATAAATGTATTATGGTGAAAATAAATGTTGAATCTTTTAGAAATAAATTTGAGAATTTAGTAAAAATGGGACTACCTTCAGCTTGGGATAAAAAGGGGAAAATTATATCTTATGAAAATTAGAGAAAAAAAAAATGTTGTCAAAGGAAGAGAAGGTAAATTTAAAACAATGGTTGATACTTTGAGAGGACAGACCATTGAAGACATATTGATAGATGATTTCTACCTTTTTTGGTAGATAACAAGTTTGTTTTCAAATCCTCCCACATATGAAAAATACACAGAGTTGGATATCACATTTAGGCAGATGAATTCATTCAATGATCCTTCAAATGAAACTTGGAATCTTCTTCTCAAGTTGTTGGTAGGATGACTCTTCAAATAAAGTTGAAGAAATTTAGGGATTGTAACAGTTGTCGTTTGATCGTTCTATTTTAGAAAGTCAATGATCTTTTGTAAATCAAATGGCTAGAAAATAGGATCAAATAACCATTTTTGGGTTCGACCAGACTTGTATAAATTTGAATGAGAATTCAATGTAAAGGAGATTTTTGGGAGGCCCGTCTACAGATTTTTAATAAAAATTCTGCAAGTTTCAAAGATTCAAAATTATGTGTTTTAGTCTATGTGATTCTTTTCTTGATGTTATTTTCATACTCCTAAATTCCTCCTTGAATGTGTCTATTTCCATGACTATGATGATTTAGTACAAAAACTACCATCATTAACTGCAAAAGGTATCTCTAAAAGTTACATATTTCTTCACGTATACTGTGAGTATTAAGAAGACTTGTTCTTAAATTTCATTATTCCTTTTTTAATAGAAATGAAGTATTTTTTTTTGTTTAAAGTTTATCTGTGTTTAGATACATATTCAATAATATTTTATTCTATCCGAAATTTAAGTGATATTTATCAAATATACATTACTTCATTGTTCAATTTTGTTTTCCTTTATTCCTTCTTTCATCCTCTTAAAAATTTTAAATGTCTAAAACATAAAAAAAAATTGTCTTCCAATCTTTATCTTTAAATATTTAAAGCCTAATTATACATGCCCAACAAAGGAACAAAAATACTTTGTTTAAGAAAGATCAAACGCAAATAAATCAATCATAGTAAATGGATTCCTTGGCATCGTTTCCTAGCCAGAAACATCTCAAGGGTTACAATACCCAACACAAGACCATATGGTCTATGATATCATCATAGCGTCTCGAGTGATACCTTCTTCATCCTTGGTGTAATATTGATATGTCGATGCTTTGGGGTTTTGTTGGTCATCTCTGGACGAACCCTGGATCTTAACCCCCTAGCTTTAAGAAGGATGCACACAAGCGTGAAATGACCCAACAAATGGTTTTGTTGCCAGGACCTGAAGGTTTTGCATTGAATGATGAAGGCAGAGAATGAGGTGGTATCCATCTTGAGAGGAAACTCAAGATTGGTTGACTGCAAAGGAAGATGAGTTTTCTCAGCAAGAAACCCAAGGTCTAAAGGTTAACGTGAAGTGATGGAAAGATAGGTATCTCTACATTGATATGCATGAAATTTTATTTGTAGAATTTCCTTGTCTATTGTACGAATGGTTAAAAAGGAAGATTGCTACCAATATTTCTTTGAGGCCACTAAAACCAATAGTTTGGGATGAAGCCATGATTGATAGGATAAAGGAATTGGATAGCAAGTGGACTTGATCCATTGATTTCTTATTTTCTCGGGTGAAGGAAGGATATATAATTGATTTTGTTGTTGAGTACATTGATTCTTTCAACGAGGCTGAAAGAAATTTTACAGAAGGTCCTAGGAAAATAATGATGGAATAAATCCCACTCTAGATAAAAATGTTGTTCGTAGAGAAGGGGCTAATGCGCATGGAGCGCGACAGAATGGATGAGTAGTCTCTCATTGCACTGGGGGGGTGAGAAGATGGGGGGAAAGGGAGAGATGAGATGGATCCATTGAGGAGGACAGAATTAATCGAGATGAGGTGAGGAATAGGATGGACTCAGAAGAGAAAAGGAGAGAGAGAGCCAAAAGATATGCAAGAAGAGTTGAGTCAAGGAGGAAAGTGGAACAGAGAAGTGGAAGGAAGTTAGCAAGGGGCACAGGATGAAGGGTTAGGCCTAGGATGAAGAGGAAGGAGACTGCACCAAAAGGAAGTTTGGAAGAGTGTGATGTACTAGAGAGGAGCATGAATGAGGAAAGGCCCACGAAGAGCCACAGTGTGGAGAGTAGGGTATCCAATGAAGATACCAATATGAGTGTTAGTAGGGGACTGAAAGAGGATGTTTGAACCCCTTTGCTGTTATGAATTTCTGCAACTTCAAAGGAATATGAAGCATAGAGGTAGGAGAGGAAGATGGAGGATCCCCTAGTGGTGGGGGAAATTAGTTAACAATAGTAAATGGTCTTGCACAACTATAAGTAGGAAACTCCCTTAGTCACCTCACAAGAAATGTTAGAAGAAGATGGAGTTACCCCCCATTTGAACCACCCCCTTACACATTTGCAACTAAGAAGAAATAACAATAGATAATGAGGCGATTGGAGTAGGAGAAAGAGTAGGAGAAGAAAGAAGAGAAGTGACGAGTGAAGAAGAAGATGAAGTCAACACTACTTCACCAGTAAAAGCATCGGTATTGAGATTTCTGACACTCAGTAGTAATGTAGGAAGACATATTTTGGGAGTCAAGATGGTGAATCAAGATAGTACGTCCTTGAGGTTACCTGTGTTCCATGGAGCAAGTAGAGATGATGCAGAGCAGTGTTGGTTCATATGCGAAGCAATATGGTATGTGAAAAGGATCAGAGACAAGGTAGTGAATATTGCACAGTTGAAAACTACATTAAGGGACAGAGCCCTGACATGGTAAATGAAGTACAAGGCCACTACACTAGCGAGACATGTGATGATCTAAAAATATGACGAAGACTTGATAAACTTGAACTAATTAATTGCAAGTGAAATGTTATGTGTTTAATGCAACATGATCAATTTGCAACACATAAGAAAGGATTACTTATGTAGAAATAAACATAGACAGCATCAAAAATCATTGAACATCAGACATAAACACAACAACTTGATAAAGGAGTTCACCCCA
>JZKD02S1925822.1:27330-43826 GCA_000966675.3 Picea glauca | reverse complement strand
GTGTAGAGAAAAATGGGCATTACTACCCTGGATTGTTGACTATGTAATCATGTGACCCCTTGTATGCAAAGAAAACAACAAGTGGGAGAATGTTGGGTAGGTGTTATAGTATTTGCATGTGTGTGGGGGGGGGTGCGTCATACTCGATGATTGTGTCTGACGATCCCATTTTAGCATTTTTTGTTATTTTAGTATTTTTTATAAATTAATCCTGGATTAAGGGATTAGGGTTTTGGTAATTGCAGAATACCTAAAATATTGTATATATTGTCTCGTGAATGGTGAAATTAATACAATGAAGAGTTGAGAGTTGAGCCACTAAGGAAGGGTGGTTTTCTCCTGGTCAATGGTTTCCAACGTAAATCTATGTGTACTATGTGTATGATCCATTGATTAATTTATTCTTTTCTTAAGAATTTGTATGCATTGCTTTACTTCACAGGTTTAAAACTTACAACGTGGAGGAGCCAGACCAGTCTAAAGAGCCAAGCCTTGAAGATTTTTCAGTATTGCAAGAGTTTGAAGATGTATTCCAAGAAATACCAGGATTTCCACCAAGGAGGGATATAGATTTCTCTATTGATTTAGTGTTTAGCAACTTCCCCAGTATAAAGAAAACTCTTTACATAATGAGTACACCATAATTAAAGGAATTATAGATGCAACTAGAATAATTGTTGAAGATGGGGTACATATGCCCAAGTGTTTCCCCTTGAGGAGAACCGATACTCTTTGTGAAAAATAAATATGGGGCATTGAGGTTATGTATTGACTTTAGACAATTGAATAAATCCACAGTGAAGAACGAGTACCCTCTACTCAGAATCGATGACCTCTTTGATCAGCTAAGAGGAGCAAGGATATTTTGAAAGATAGACCTAAGATCTGGATATCACCTAAGGTGAGAATCAAGGAAGAAGACATTAGTAAGACAACTTTTAGAACTAGGTATGGACATTATGAATTTGTAGTGGTGCCATTTGGACTGACCAATGCCTCAACTGCCTTTATGTGCTTAAAGAATGACATATTCAAAAATTATCTGCATAAGTTTGTCATTGTGTTCTTAGATGATATACTTATATATTCTTAGTTCGAGGAAGAGAATGAACATCACTTGAGGTTGGTACTACAAGTACTAAGGGAACATCAACTTTATGCCAAGCTTAGTAGGTGCTCTTTTTACCATGAGTAGATCCATTATTTGGGGCACATTTTTCAGCATAATGTATAGCAGTAGACCTAACGAAGATTGAATCCATTAGGGGATGGCTAGTACCAAGGAACATGTCAGAAGTTAGATATTTCATGGGTTTAGTTGGATACTACAAGAGATTTATAGCATGATTCTCTAAAATTTCTCATCCCATCACTTCTTTACAGAAGAAGGGAATTAAGTTTGAGTGGACACAATAATGTGAAGAAAAAATGAATTTGTTGAAAGAGTTACTCACTAGTGCACCTGTATTGAAGATTGCTAACCCTAATGACAATTTTGTGGTATGTACAGATGCATGCAAAGAAGGACTTGGTGGAGTCCTCACTCATAATGGGAATGTCATTGGGTATGAATCTAGAAATATTAAAGAACATGAAAGGAATTATGCCATGCATGACTTGAAGATTGTTGCCATAGTCCATGCGTTGAATATGTGGAGGCATTACTTAATGGGGAAGCAATTTGAGTTGAGAACAAACCACAATGGTCTAAAATACCTCTTTGAAAAACCAACTTTAAATGCTAGACAGACGAGATAGTTGTACTTTTTAAGTGAATATTACTTTGACATCAAGCATATCAAAGGAAAATAAAATAAATTTGTTGGTGCACTCAACATAAGAGTACATATCATGCATGATACAACCCTTAGTATAAATAATTCGGATTTAAAGAGTGGAATTTTAGATGTTGTTGTTATAGACCAACATTACCTACAAGTAAAAGAAAGCTTACAACAGGAAGATGTACAACCAAGATTCAAGGAGTACAAGATGGGGGAAGATGGTATACTCATGCATAAGAACATAATCTATGTCCCTAATTCTAGAGAACTCGGGAATTTGGTGCTAAAAGAGATGCATAATGCTCCATATGTCGTGCATCCTGGTTACCAAAAAACAATTGCAGCAATAATAAGCTAGTACTTTTGGCCAGGAATGAAGAAGGAGGTTGTTGATTACATTTCCATATGTATGGAATATTAGAGAGTGAAAGTTGAACATAACATCCCAGTGGGTTTTCTATATCCATTGTTAATTCCGGAGAAGAAATGGGAAGTGGTAACCATTGATTTTATTACTAAGTTTCCTGAGACAACAAGGCAACACGGTTCCATCATGGTAGTAGTGGATAAATTGACAAAAGGTGCTCATTTTTTTCCAGTGAAGATGACTCATACGACAACTAATATTGTAGAAATTTACATGAGGGAAATTGCTAGATTGCATGGAATACCTAAGGCAAGTATTTTAGATAGAGACACAAAGTTTACTTCAAACTTTTGGAAATCATTCTTTAAGGGATTTGGTACAAATCTGAAATTTAGTACAACATACCATCCATAGTAAGATGGGTAGACATAAAGAGTAGATCAAGTAATTGAAGACATGTTGAGAATGCATGTGATGGACAAGACATCTAAGTGGGAAGATTACTTGCATTTGGTTGAGTTTTCCTACAATAATGGGTATCAAGCTTAATTGAAGATGAGCCCTTTTGAAGCTTTATATGGTAGAAAATGCAGTACTACAGTAAGTTGGGACAATCCAACAGATAGAGTTGTACTTGGGATAGAATTACTCAAGGATATGGAGGACCAGATGGCTAAAATTAAGTAGAATTTGAAAGTAGCACAATATAGACAAAAGAGTTACGCAAATAAAAACAAGACATATAGAGAATTTAAAGTGGGAGAGCATGTACTTTTGAAAGTGAAGCCCAAGAAGAGTTCATTGAAATTGGGTAGTTGTACAAAGTTAACAACCAGATTTTGTGGCCCATTTGATATATTAGATAGAATAGGTTCAATTGCATGCATGCTTGCATTGTCTGCTTCCATGAATGTGCATAATGTGTTTTATGTCTCTTTGTTGAAGAAGTATGTGCATGATCCTAACGATGTTATTGATTGGATCTTGATTCAAGTGGAGCTATAATGACACTTTCAGGTCCATTCGGTACACATATTGGACAGAAAATTCAAAGTGCTCTAGAATCGAGTCATAGAATTGGTAAAAGTTCAATGGACTTGCTACAGTCCTGAAGATGCTACTTGGGAGCATGAAGATGCTATGCGGGAAAAGTACCTGTGAATTTTTGAAGACCTTTGAAATTTTGTAGGATACTGCCAAAATAAGGGGGAAGGGAATGTAATACCTTAGTTTTGAGTCCCTGGATTAATAATGTATTTTGTTTATTGATGAGAGGTCAAAGTGTCCGAACAATTGAAAAGGCTAGGGAGCCTAGGGAATGTAATCCTTTGAATACTTTTAATAATAAAACACATTGTTGGTTGTGAGATGAACAAGGACAAGATTTATAGGGGGCTATGATTCTGTGAGAGAGGGGGTTGAGGGTATGAGCCTTTATAATTTAAAACTTTATTTTACCCTTGATTTTAGTAAGGAAGATAAGGGTGACGTGATTCTCTTGGAGAGGCCACATTATGCCTTCAAAGTTATATAAACCTTGTATGTAGGTTGTTTGGGGGTTACTACTATTACTTACTTACTTCTTTCTACCTAATTGTGGTTGCTTCATTGTTTTGGGTTGATTGTTTGGTTTGGCACCTGAATATTGATCATATTTACCTTCCTGCTTTCTCATGTGGGATCTAGGTGTGGGCATGGGAAGACGAGTTGTTGTAGGTAGTGAGCCATGGTTGTTGTTTGTGGGAACTACTAGTGTTCCAACAAAGATTTGATGCATGTATGCATGAGAATGTTGACAGTAATGCCAAGACTATTACAACTGAGAATCATGGACGTTTCTAGCATTGAGATGTCTTGACCAATAGCACTGGATCCATGGTTTAAGGTGAACAACATGAGGGAATACGTGGCAGTGAAGGGGGTTCATTCTCTTGGGTTGTGTAGGTTGATGGGAAAGAGAGTTGGTAAACTGGGTTTATTGTATGTTTGAGAAGCTATGAGAGTTGATTTTCCAAACTAGTTTGGGAAAACTAGAGTTGGCCTAGGACCCGTCCTTGTGGATTCATAGCCCTAGCTTGGGGGTGACTTATTGTTGAGATCTGGAACACCAATGTCTAAAGTTGGGTGGATCGTCCAACTTTTGCAGCCAGTTAGTGAAATTATTTTAAAAGATAAGTCTCTCTGTGTTTCTATGTAATTATAGTCTGTTGTTTATTATTTATCTCTGATATGTGTTTATATGTGCATGCTTGTTGTTAATGTTGTGCATGGCATGTGATTCATTTCTTGTATGTTACAACATGCTTCTTAATTACTGCATTTGTGTGTATCATGCTTCTTTTTTTAACATTTGGTATCAAAAATTGGAAATCCCTCAAGAATGTGAATTCGTGAGGTACCTGGGAAGTGGGTATGTTACATATCAGTTTCATAGCAAATCATTGGGTTTGTTGGTGACATGTACGTCACACTTCACTACTAAGGAGGCATGGTTTCCACGTATATGAAAAATCGAGATACGGTACCATTTTTCAGAATTCAACATTGAACCAAATCCACCAACAAAGAAAAGGAAAAGAATCTGACAACACCATAACACCGAAAATGGGGAGGTTGTATAGGGAAGGTGAGCATTAGTGCTTGTATGGTTGGAAGCACTAAAGGAAAGGTAAAAAAATGAAATTAATGGTTTGGTAAAAAAAATTGTAAAAATGATTTTTTTTAATTTTACCCTACATCGGTGCGCCCAACAGTGAAACACATGGGTGCATTTATGTGTTCACAATGCATCACTATTTTCTTTTAAATTGTAGATTAGTGTACTTTGTTAGGTGCATCGATGTGTGTCTTGGTTAGTAAACACTTGTGATTTTTTTAAATTAAAACCTATATTGTATAACAAAATGTCTAAACCTAGTTCGATGGTTCTTACATATAGACTCATTGGTGCACTTAGTATATTATGACACACATGCATATGTGATATAAAAAAAAATGAAACATTCTCCAATGTGCATATATAAGGAATGCACCAAGGCACCTTCTATGAGTGCACACTGATACATTTTTTTAATTTTCTAAATAAAATCCAATATCACATAGAAAATGTCTAAACTCATTTGGTGTGTTGTTGATGGTAACACATCGATGTTCTTACCACTTAGAGTTTGTTTAAAATTAAAATTAACCATTTTTTTACACACAAGTGATAATGAATTTCAAGGTGCCTAGTTATAAATGCATTGATGTGCTATATATATGGGCACATCACTGCTATTTATATGATCTAAGTGTATAGATTAAAAAATATTTGTTGAAACTTCTAGCCACCCACCTCTGCTAGCGACCTCCACTATAAATTGATAAGGAATAGTTTTTTGGGAAGGTTCCACAAAAACCTCTACTAGAAGGTGTTTTCATTGTAGTGGGTAGATATTTTAATAATATTGATATCTTGAAGGGAAACCTCCTCTACTATCCCCCAATTATTTAACCAAGGAGCTACATCTCTTGCCTTCCTTACTTTGAGCTTTGAGTGAGTTTTTATAATGTTTGAAGTAGTTATAGAAAACCTCTCCTTCTTTATGTTCATAAGCTAATTCTTATACGTTAAGTACCTTATCATAGCCTTACTTTCAATGGAGCAAAGTTCAACTTCTAAAATGAGGATTGGTTAAGGTCTTTTGTCTTTAATTTTAATTTCATTTATTATAAAACACTTTTGGACTTAATCAATTTACGCCAAGTTTCC
Organism: Picea glauca; assembly: GCA_000966675.3. Lineage (NCBI taxonomy): Eukaryota > Viridiplantae > Streptophyta > Pinopsida > Pinales > Pinaceae > Picea > Picea glauca. Next base: position 37,924 of record JZKD02S1925822.1, on the reverse strand, counting down.
CTAGAGATACTATAAACCCAAACCTCATTGCCATAAAGAATCACTAGGGTAACAAAAGTGTAATAAAGTACCCTCTTTTTTTACCAAAACCAAAACTTTGCAGTTTTATAATTGTTTTCAAGATCATAACAAGCTTTTCATCCTCCATCGATTCTTTTTTCAACATTGTAGTTCTAGTTTAGCTTGTGATGAAAATGAATTTCGAGATACTTATAAAATGTAACCTATTCCTAGTTTTTAATATTGTACATTGAATTAGGATATGTGATTTTATTGGATTTAATGATCATTACCTTTGTTTTGTCAATTTTTACAAACCACTAGAGTTAGAATAAAATTATTTGAGAATTTTATTTTGCTTATCAAGATCAAAGGGTCTCCTTGCTACAAGGACAATATTAACTACATAAAGGAGGAGGAGGAGGATAACTGATGATGCTAGATTAGTTCCTACATAACCTTGTTCTTCTAGGCATTCCACTAGTTTGTCAATATAAATTGATTTGAAATGGATCGCTATATAATTTATCATCTATCTTGGCACTTTATGAGTGGGAAAATTGGAGCTATTGACTTGTATGACCCATTATAGGGGCAAGTCTTATTTTGGTGATTTGGGGTCCTAAAATTTTCAGATCCCTTCGACATTGTTCTGCATGTCAAGAGATTTTCAATGGTGCAAAGATCACCTCAATCATAGTTCATTTGAGGAATTTATGCCTCCCTTAAGTCGACCTATGATTTTGATGACCACGATACCAAGTGGATGGAACATCAGTGCCCATTACTCATACATGTGGAGATAGTCACGTGTGGAATTTCAAGAGGATTCTATAGGGTCCAAAACTTTGACCCTAATTTGGATTTAAGGAATACAAAAACCCTAACCCTAACTCTAGATGACTATCAAAATATGTTAAATATTTGGTTGCTAGGAAACGAAGGGGTTTTATTCTTGTTATGTTGATTTATCCATTCCATAGTTGAACAATGCAAAGGAGTGGGATATTGTGAGTAGAACATAGGAAGTAGAAGATCTTGTAGCAACCATACATGCTAAAATGTCTATGGAAACTTTGTATTTAGTCCATATTTATCTGTATTTGCATTTTAAACCCGAGAAGAAAAGAGCAAGGCATAGTCCTCACCTTCTGGTTGGGTTTTCCCATATTGTATTTCCTAGGGTCTATCTTATGTTTATTGCATGGATGGTGTGGTGTTTACTACTTTATCTCCTTTTTATTACATTTTAGTTTATTTTAGTAATTTGATCACTATGCTTGTAATATTAAGTTATAATAATAAGTGAACATTTCATAATAGAGATATTTTACAAAAAATTATAAGCTCTATGTTGATGAACTGTTCCAATGGAATATCCATGTGACAATTTATAGATCATAAGTAGTAAAATAGTAAGTGATGAAGGGAAACCTTGCTTAATTTCTATGTTACAATCAACTTCCTTTGATAAACCATCATTAGTTGTAAATTCCATAATGACCCTCTCATATAGTCTTGTCCCTACAACCCTTAATCCATAAGGGAATCCAATATCTTCTAGCCTCTTCCAAGGGATGTCAAAAGCTTTTCTAAAGTCAACAAAACAACAATATTTTTATTTATTTATTTTATTAACAAAATTTAAATGTAATGCACAATTTACAACTTTAAAATTAGAGAGATCAAATTTCTAACATGATTTCTTTATGATAAAAATATACCTCATACTTTTGAATTTATTGGTTGCAGTTCTTGTACAATAATGAGCTTCCTTTAAAAAAAAAAAAAATTATGGAGGCACCAATAAAATTGTTTACCTTGCTTCCTCTAATTTGGTTGAAGAGACTATTTCCCTTTTCTAACCTTGATTCTTTGGTTCTTGTTATCTTTTAATTTCCCTTGAGAGGTTTTCAATCACAATAGTGTACGAGGGAAGGGGTGACTCCTTTAATATAGTTGAATCCATAATTACATCATAACAATTGGATACACATCTTAAAATAGGTTTTACAACTACTAAATCTCATTCCCTTCTTTTAGAGGGAGGGATACTGACCTTTGTACTCCAAGCTCCATTTGATTTGCATAATTTTTGGAACCATGCAATATGCATTACTACATCATGCAACTAATAATGTCCACTATTGCATAGACTAATAAAATTACTCGCAACTAATTTTCATGACTAATAAATGGTGCCTTAAAATTGTTTCTCATATTGGTTGCAAGAAATGGTTTGCAATAAAACACAAACTCTAATATACCATAATTCTTATGCCAATGGGGGTGTCTACAAAGGTAGTGGTTCCCCTACTAACATAATGGTTGACTGGTTGTGGGGTGAGTATGCTTGCTTGATTGACCCTCTCATCTTCTTTCCTTTGTGCGACCAACAGATAAAAAAATCTTTAATGGGCACTACTCTATAATGATGATGATGATTGTTATTGCCCATTGAGACCAACTTTGGTCTATTGAACCTTAAGAAAAAAAAAAAGATGAGGAATTAATCGGCTTGCTTTAAAATTTTATTTCTATATTCGAAAAGATGGAAGAGAAGCTTTCATAAATCTCCATAGTTTTGACGAGTTAACCATTTATGAAGGTTGATATTATTACAACATATTGAATTGAGATCTAATGTGGGAATACACATGACGTTTTAAAAGAAAGTGTTTTTTGTCTTCCAACTTCCTAGTATCATAGAGATGACAAACTCTTTCATTCTAGGGCCTTTTAGGAATTGTCCAATGCCATGTTTCATTAGGGAGCTTGTGGAGTTTGTTATTATTTTAGCAATATTGGTTTTCTTCTTTAAGCTAGCTAAAATAGAAAGATACTTTTGATATTCTAGATCAGAGTTAATGACTTCTTTATCATATCTTAATTTTCTCTTTTCCTCAATTTCTTTATCGGACTTCAATTTCTCCTTAAATTTAGATGCGGTAGTAGTTTTAATGGTATCAATATTCTATAAAACGATATCTATCTCTATACTCCAATGATTTAGACAAGACTTAACATCTTTATTCTATCCCCTCTTAAGTCATAGGTGACTATGACTAAAGTTTGACACAATATTAAGAAACCTCTTCTCTTTCATGTTAGTTGTCTTGTGCTTATACAATAGGTACTTAATCATAGCCATACTCTCTCAATGGGGGAAAGACAAACGTTTATGAAGAGAATAGTACATGGCATATTGATCTTAATTTTAATATGATAAATTATAAAACACTTATGCTTAATCTTCCTCCATAATTCTCTAGAGATACTACACCCTCAAACTTTATATCTATATAAGATACAACAACAACAAAAATCTCAATCCCAATACCCCTTTCTATACTATTCTCACATTTCACATGGACATTGAAAATGATTATACACCATTATGGTATCTTAAAGTATTAAAATAATAATAAGATATAAATAAAGGAATTAAGGTGAGTTGAGGATATTCTCACATGGACATTGAAAGAGATTATACACCAAATAAATGGTATCTAAAAGTATTAAAATAATAAGAAGATATTAAATAAGGAATTAAGGTGGGTTGAGGATAGAGAATAATGAATAGAAAGAAAAATAAGTGTATAGAGCAATTGAGATTAGGGTAAGCATTAAATGATGCAATAAAGTAAAATGAAGTAGTAATCATTGAGAAAGATTCATAAAGATTTTAATTAAATGATATAAGATTAGGTAAAAGAAAGAAATTAATAAAAAAATAATTAAAAAATAAAGTAAAATGAAGTAGTAATTATTGAGAAAGATTCATGGATTTTAATTAAACAAAATAAGATGGGGTAAAAGAAAGAAATTAATAATAAAATAATTAAAGAGAGAAATATGAGAAGATAATCATAAAATAGAGTAAATTAAAATAATTTAGTATTTTTTTTAAATTTTGGAAACAATATTAAATTTTTTATATAATTGGTTAACCTTTTCATGGTAAGATGAAATGTTGAGAAAATAATCAAGAACAATTTATAATCTATAGGTTGAGGAGAGCTCTAGTTTAAATGTGTCATGTTTTTTTATGGGTATATTTTTTTTTTTTGAGGATATTTGTTCGAAATAATATTATATATTGTTGTGTTTGTATATTTAAGTGGTTAAATCTGTATATTCCAAATGTTTCAGAGCTTTTTAACAAGCCATTTTTATCTTAAAAATTCAATTTAAACAACAAAAAATTGTTATTTCGTATAAATTTATATTGTAAGATTCCAACAAACAAAGCAAAAACATATAAAAATTAAACAACCTCTTAGAAAATAATACAAGTGTTTTGTTGTACAATACACTTACTATTACTTTTGTATGGTTAGTTGTAGACAACAGTTATGTTAATGGAGAATGAGGCAAGAAGTCTTAAAACACTCCAACAGGTTACTAATCAGGGTATCCTTATCACAGCTTGTGTGTCGACCATGGAAACAACTAAGCTCTTTCCTTTCTGGGTTGTTGAGCTGTGTCCAACGCATTCATCTCCACACCTCAACAATCGCAATAGAGAAAGATAAAATCCAAGTACACAGCAGTATGCGATTCTGTCACAAAAATCAGAATGTTATTTCATCAAATATTGTCATTACAAGGTATGCCAGGGATGGAAGGATTGACGATGCACGTCAATTGTTCGATAATATGAGCGAGCGAGACGTAGTGTCATGGACTGCTATGGTGACGGGATACGTGCAGAATGAAAGATTAGGTGATGCGCGTCAAGTGTTCGACAAAATGCCTCAACGAAATGTGGTTTCGTGGAATGCTATGATTGCAGGCTACGCCAAGAATCGGAAAATGAATGATGCTCGCATGCTTTTTGATAAAATGCCGGACCGGGATATGGTTTCCTGGACTATGATGATTGTTGGATATGCTAGAAATGGGAGACTAGAGGATGCACGCAAACTGTTTGACGAAATGCCTGAACGAAATATTGTTTCATGGAATGCAATGATTACAGGATATACCCAGAATGGGAGAATAAACGACGGACGCGTTTTGTTTGATAATATGCCAGAAAGGAACGTCGTCTCATGGACTGCCATGATTGCAGGATATTGTGACAATGGCAGAGCAGAGGAAGCCGTCCAGTTGTTTGACAAAATGCCTGAACGAAGTGTAGTTTCCTGGACTGCAATGATTGCAGGGTATATTCAGAATGGGCTTGAAGAGAAAGCCCTGAATCTATTTACTCGAATGGTACTGGAAGGCATGAAGCCAAATCCCTCAACCTTCACCAGCGTTCTCAACGCATGTGCCAGATTGGGGATTTCAAGGCAAGGCAAGCAAATCCATACAGCCATCATCAAAATGGCATTTGAGGCGGATGTCTTTGTAAGTAATGTCCTTATTGCAATGTATTCCAAATTCAGCATCGATGATGCATGGAGAGTTTTCGAGAAGATGCCTGCACGAGATATGATATCTTGGAACACAATGATGGCAGGATATTTCCAGCATGGAAGGCTTATGGATGCTCACTGCCTATTTCATGGAATGCCTGAAAAGGATGTGGTGTCATGGACTGGTATGATTACAGGATATGCCCAGAATGGTCACAGTGAGGAGGCATTGAAGCTCTTTTCAAAAATGAAACGGCAAGGTATAAATCCAAACCGATCCACCTTCGCCAGCATTCTTAGTGCATGCGCCAGCATTGCTGCTCTGGAGCAGGGAAAACAAATCCATGACCACATCGTCAAGACAGAGTATAGTTTAGATGTCTTTGTGGGAAATGCACTTGTTACCATGTACTCAAAATGTGGAAGTATATGCATTGCGTACCAAGTATTTGGCCAAATGACTGAACAAGATGTAGTATCCTGGACAGCTATTATTTCGGGATTTGCCCAACATGGAAGTGGCAAGAAGGCTCTTGAACTCTTTGAACAAATGCAGCAAGTTGGTATAAAGCCAAATCATGTCACTTTTGTTGGTGTTTTGACTGCCTGCAGCCATTCCTGCCTATTAGATGAAGGCTGGCAGCATTTTTATTCAATGATCCGTGACCATGGCATCACACCAGGAGTGGATCATTATGCTTGTATGGTCGATCTTCTTGGTCGTATGGGTTTACTGATTGAGGCAGAGGACTTTATTAAAAATATGCCATTACAACCTGATCCTGTTGTATGGAAGGCCCTGCTTGGTGGTTGTGCAGTCCATCGAAATTTAGAGGTAGGTGAACGTGTGGCAAAGGAACTTTTCAAATTAGAACCGCAAAACTCAGCTGCGTATGTGCTATTATCAAATATATATGCTACAACTGGCAGGTGGGATGATGTAACTAAGGTGAGACTCATGATGAAAAACATAGGGGTGCAAAAAGGGGCAGGATGCAGCTGGATTGAAATTAAGAACAAGGTGCATGCCTTCATAGTGGGAGATAGATCTCACCCACAAATAGAGAGGATTCATGCAGTCTTGGATGAACTGTCAGGGAAGATAAGGGAAGCTGGGTATGTGCCAGAAAGAAACTTTGCACTGCATGATGTGGAGGCAGAGGAAAAGCAACATATGCTCTTCTAAGTTCTATAATAGTGAGAAGTTGGCTATTGCATTTGGGCTTATCAACATGCCCTTTGGAACACCTATTCAAATAATTAAAAACCTTCGTGTATGTGGTGACTGCCACACTGCCATCAAATTAATTTCCAAAACTGTAAAGCGAGAAATTGTGGTGAGGGATGCCATACGCTTCCATCACTTCAAAGATGGCATTTGTTCTTGCGGGGATTATTGGTGATGGTAGGTATTGGCAACTTTTGTTCTGAACCTTTGATAATATCTCAAGTAAGTTGAACATTTTTGCCTTTTCAACATAATATGCATTTTTGCTTTTCGACATAGAAAATGTAGAATGCAAATTGGAGCTGACAGCAAAGTTGCTTACATTCATAATGGAAAAGAGATTTAATCTACGGATATAGAGGGTTGATGAACCTCTTTGATGAGCTGATGGGGTAGATAAGTAAGTTGGGTTTGTGCCAGAAAAACACTTTGAACTTTACGTTGTAGAGGTCAGTTAATAGCAACATATTAGCTGCCATCACGTTGAGAAGCTGGCAATCGCATTGGGCTGAGTACACGAGGCATGGGGTTAAAAAGGCAGGGAAAAGTATCCATAGTTGTTTGTTGGTATGACGAGAGTTATGGAGACCAAAGAGGTACTGGAAAGTACAACCCACCAGACTTTGGTGAAGGAAGGCTTGGGAAAGTGTACCGACATACAAAAATATATAGATAAAGAAAAATAAAGAAAAACAAAGATAACCATAATGGAATCAAAACCATATGCTCATGCTTCCAGTAAAATTGAACGTAATAAAATGTGCTTTGACAAACTAAAGAACTGATTTAGAATACTTTGAATGCTTACAACTAAGAAGTTCCATAAATTTGTCGCCAAATAACTTGGCTATTTTCTGTATAATGTACTTTAGCTTGAGTAAATCCAAATAAATCATCTTGTTTTTTTCCCACAAAAAGCTATCCTCTCATTTTCATTTTTTTCTTCTTCATCCAATTTTCAATCTCGTATTGTTTCATGTAAAAGTCTCTCGATCTGTGTATCTACATTAGAGCTTACAGGGATGAATTTTAGGTCCAAACACATGCAATTGCATATAATGGACTATGTAACATTTTCCATTTATTGCCCATCCTCCAATGGATATGCATAATTGAGGATTTCAAATCCCCTTTTGATTTCCTTCCTGCTTTGTATGTTCCCTCGTATATTTATCTGTATTTGAATTTCAGTAATCATATCCATATGCACAAGTCGATTTCATTCATTAGCCAACACTTAGACTGACATCAACAGTAGCAAGTTGTCTCCGAAAAGTGAGTCTGCAACTGATACCAATACAAGGTGGTGGACACTGACATAATGGAATTGCCATGACATGACAGGCACAGGTTGTTGATATGGCAAGTAACTGACTCAGTTACAATCCATCAACTATAAATATCTGACACATGCTGGAAGAAATGCAATTAATCAGACAACCTGAATCATTCCAATCATGCAATCATAAATCATCACTTGCATCCTAGATTGTATGGAGTCCGACAATCCGATCAATAAACACCTTGATCAAATAAGAAAAGAATATATGGCAAGTCTTTATTCGAGATTTAAGTTGGAGTTCATAAGGTCTAGAGTCTTAGAGTCATAAAATACCCCCTACTAATCCGTGTAATGTTGTAAAGTGAGGCTCAGAATTTTAAGTTCAGAAAATAGAGTTATTGCTAGACTTAGGATTTAACAGAAGAGTTTTGGATTCATAATTCAGGTCCTGTACTTGAATAAGTCCTTAAGAGTCTTTAAGCTAAAGGAAGATGACTTCATAGTTTTATCATTGAATGAATCAATGCCATTCACAAATTCTCTCTTACACATGAATCTGTTCATTTCTATGTGCATGATGTGAATTTGAATTGTAAAAGAGATCATGCACACATACCGAATTGAAGGCATGTTAATAACCAAGATCAAGTTGTCCAATTGACTTGTTGTAACTTTTCAACTATTTCTTGTAATAGAAACTAAGACATGTATCCTCCAATTTAAGAGCATCGAGCACAGGCTTGGGTACTGATCAATTTGGTATCAGAGCATGGATATCTCCTGCCAGACAGATCAGTTTTGATAGTAGATCAGGTTGTAATATCTACCAAACTTGTAAGAAACCCTGAATTAGGCAAAGAAACCTTTTAAGGGTTTGATGATTTAATGGTCTGGATGAGGAGCCAATACACTTCAACCAAAGAGAAACCAATATAGTCAATGATTGTTGGAGAACATTAGCCCACACAACAGAGAAAAACACGGTGAAATATCTCTAAGAGGTAGAAAAAGTTTGGTGTGAGGTCCAAAGAAGACAAAACTTCACCTACATTCAATGTTTAATCGAGGAGAAATTTAACATTCTATTATGAGCTTAAAGCTAGATAAGAGCTCCCTCCTTGGCCTCTCTGGCTCATAGTTATTTAAAATGTCTATGCTTCTTAGCACTTTTGAGTCCACCGGGATGTCAAGCGTCGATTCAATTACAGAGTAGATGAGATGGCGAACCAAGTTACCTCTGTTTTGGAAGGAACTCTTCGTGCTTTGAGCGAGGGGGATGAGAGATTCTCCTTCACCCTATTCCATAACCCGAAAACCTAAGCGATTTAAGGTGGGGGGCACTTGGTGTCACCCTCCTCATCCATGAAAAGGATGCGTGGGTTCCCTGATCCTCTAGACTTACTTGTCGGTCATGGACGAGAAAGATAAATGCTCAATTGATGGGTGGGCTACGATATCACTGGGATGCCTTGAACTCTCCTCACCTGCCTTCAATGCAAATTTGCTTAGAGGTCTTTTCTCTTGCCGTGAGGCATATGGCTCTGTGTTCACATGTATTTTGTCCCTGTCAAGCAACTATTCTAGGTGATATGCCTAGGTGATTTTTTCTTCTCATCAAATTGGAACTCTCTTGCCCATCACCTCAATCTCTCGATTTCACCTTCCTTCTGGAGCCATTCTTGACGAGAAGTCGGGCTTGTCCTCTGAATTCCAGGGAGGGTTTCTTGGACGCAGTCTTGGATTTCATGGTGAATTGGGCTCTTCGCCAGATGGATTGGTGTCTGTGCTACCCAACAATGGTTGTTCATAAAGTTAAATGAGAAGTAGAAGGGTGTTGAACAGAAAGAGGCATGGTGGGATCAAGGTGAAGCCAAGCTCAACAAGACCGACAAAGAAAAGGATAGATTGTATGTGGAAGTTGCCAAGCATATCCTAGCTCTATTAACCTATGGTATTTGGAGAAGGAATCTTGGGACACATCGGCTGTTATGAGGAGCCAAGTAAATGAATTGGTGGCTAGCCTCTATGCTGGTCAGGAGGTGTTAGCTTGCCTTGCCAGTGACGTGAACCTTCCCCTTCCTGAAATTCTAGTTGATAGTGCTGCCAGTTGCTTGGTTGCAGAAGAGCCACAGGAGCAGCCTGATATCACCAGTCAAGGCAGTGCGGATGCCGGGTATAGTCAATTTCTTTGCTTATATCTTGTTATGTGTTTGGTTTTGTTGTTTGCTACTAGGACAATTTGTTAAGTTTTTTACTTGCTTGTTTTGAAGCAGGCGAACAATTTACTTTTTGAATATGTGCATGCTCGAGGTTACTGTCTTTCTAAACTTTAAAGCCTTGGCATGGCTTAGAACTGTACTTCGGTTGTACGGGTTAAGCTGCAACCTCTTTTTTCTATAAAACCTCCTAACCGTCACTCTTAAAAAAGAGTGTTGACAATCATTTTTTTTCTTTAAAAATTATTTTATATTAAAATTTTAGCAATTTATATATGATTTTCACACATAATTGTAGGAACTCTTACCTGTTCACAATTTAAGTTAAATGGTATATTTTTTCTATAATATTAAATAGATTAGAGTTGTGCATGTGGAGTGGTTTTTTCGCTTAGCTTCATAGATTAATTTATAATGAGAGTTTTAATCTGAGGCAAAATAAATACTATTTTGCATGAGTTTCCCGAATGTGGAAACAATGGGGATGGGAGAATGGATATCCAGA
>JZKD02S1925811.1:48044-71329 GCA_000966675.3 Picea glauca | reverse complement strand
TTTTTTTTTTTAAATGCTTTAAAGAGAAAAACTGAAATAAATCTTTTTCTTTTTTCAAAGCAAGTAAAAAGGATAAAAAGACTAAAACAAGTCTGGAAAAACCCTTTAGCCTACTGCATAGCGTAGGGATTCAATCAAGAAACCTAGAAGGCATATTTACAATTCATCAGCTTACTTAAAACCTTTTTAAAAGTAAACAAAAGAAAATCAAGAAAACAAGTAAACCAAACTCTATACCTAGGCTATGGTTGTAAACAGAGACCTGGAATGATCCAAGAAAACCCTGAGAAGTGTAAACTTCAATCAAGAAAGAGGAAAACTCCCCCTTTTTCAAAACTTTTCTTGAAACAGAGACGCAAATTGTTGCATTAACAACTTGTGTATGTACGTGAGCTATTTACTGAGAAGAGCGCGTATGTACGCGGGCTGACTCAAGACAGGGCACGTACACCTCTATATATTTCCAAAAAAAAAAAGATCAGGAATTCTTAGAGGGCAGGGACAACTCATATTTCAGTTGAAGGTGACGAGAACCCTTGACAGACTTAGAAAATTGAAAGAAACTTGAAAGGAAAACAAACCAATAAAACAACCCAAAATCCCCTAACAAAGCCTAGAGGCTTCCCCAATATGGTCGCCAGTTGTTTTAGTGAGAAAAACACCCCTTTAACTACACCGAGGTTCAATATGTAGACAAAGTGAATAATTGTCTAAAATCTAATCAATTCTATATACTACCCCAAACATACCAAAACTAATATAAAGAAAGAAAAGAGAGAAGATATCGAGTAACTATATGATGCAGGAGCATCTCTCCACGTGAGCCAGCCAGCCACGTCCAGCACGTGCGTTCAAGCTGAAGAGAGGCGCAGTCCTCATTTGAAATTTGAATTTAATGTAATTAAATGTTTAAGCTGTTGAGCTGGGAAGCCGTGCCTTTGTGCAGGCATAGAGTAGATCGGCCTTTAATGTGTGTAATGGTTGAGATCTAGATCCGATTTTGGACTAGACAACCCATTCAATGCAATTTAATAGGGTAGGTAGGTTGGAGGGAAGCGCTTGAAGAGCTCCCTCAGGTAAAAGAGATTTGATATCTCATTTTGTAAAGTAGTTAAGATGTAATGGTTGTAAGAGGAGAGAGTTGAGTAAAGATGAGAAGAGAAGAACCAAGACCTTGTTACAGGCCGTGCTCAGGAACACCATTGAAAATATAGGCATTCGCCATTTTTAATATAATCAGAAGCAATTTTTCCTGCATATGTTCTGTGTTATGTGAATGTCTGTGTGTGTTCCATTTTATGTTGTAGATGTATGTTAGGCATTTACAGGGAGTGTGTTTGATTTCCAGGGTTGAAGGTCTTTGAGGCTTCACACCAGGAGGGTGTGGCAGAACACTGCGGGTTCTAAGAGCCGTGCACAGTGGATGCATTTCTGAACTCTTTGGATTCAGACAGAGACGTGTTGTGGCACAGGAGTTGGAGTCAACAACTCAAAAAAAGACCTCAAGGTTGTTGAATACCTTGGAGGCAAGGATGTGTATGAGAGACACAGTTGTAGACAAAATTCTGCTGTGGATTCTGTGAAGCTCTGCCAGGTGGGCATTGAGTGCATGCACAGTGGTGCAAGGAGAAGAACTCTGCTGTGAGTCCGAAAAGAAGAAAACAGAATCACTGACGATTCTGGAAAGCTCTATCAGGTGGGCATTGAGACAGGGAAAGGAGTGCACAGAAGAAGGACTCTGTTGTGAGTTCAAGAGAACCAAAATCACTGAGGATTCTGAGAGCTCTTCCAGGTGGGCATTGAGAAAGTGCCTAGGTGCACAAGAGGAAAGAACTGTCGAATGTTCTGTGAGAAGATACTCTGCCAGGTGGGAATTTGAGTTAATGTGCAGACAGACTCAACAAGCAGTTGCTTGAGCAGAAGGATAGCCAGGAGGGCATCCATTTCATTCTCCATCTGAAGGAGAAGAAGGATAAAATACCTTAGGGGTTTGAGTGTTTGCAAAGGCTCAGAAGAGATAGCACCAGCGTGTGCATGAGAATACTCTGCAAGGAGTGCAGGAGTCAGAGAATCCCTGGAAGAATCGGGAATAAAAGCTCAGGAGGGGCATCGTTTTCATATGCACGACGAAGCTCAAGGTTCGGGAGTTTGCAGAGAAGAAAACAGGCAAAGTTCGAGGCCTTTGAGAAATCAAAAATTCTTCTAAGTGGGGAAGGAAGAGAACGCGCAGGGATTAACTGGAGAAGCGCACGGGAGAATGAATCTGAGCCGTTAGATCTAGAGCATAATACCCGATAGTTGTCAGATCGATTGGGAGCTGCACGGGGTTTAACTTCACAAACAAGAGAGTGAGAATCCCAAAAGGCATTAGCACTCGGGATATCGGGGATATCGAGGACGTGAGGAGAGTCACTCGACACCAGAAACCCCGAATTAGCGAGACTTGATCTGAACCGTTCGTTTGGGAATGGACGCGTGTCACGAGATTACCCACATTTGGGACTCGGGCACCGGAGGTTGGAAGAGGAAGTCATTCGACTTCGCGAATGATGAAAAGGCGAGAGCTCCGTGTTGTGGGGCCTAGCTGACGTCATATCGGGATTCGACATATCACGAGTCCCAAGGACATAAGCGTCTTGGCATTGGAAAGCCCGAAATCCCGACAGTGGAGTATATGGTTGGTGGTCATGTGGATCTTGGCATAGCTGGGAGGGGCTAGCACATAAAGGAGCGCATCGGTGATTCAGAGGATCGGGGATTCCGGAAGCAATGGATTTATGCTTTCCGGAAACGCGAAGACCAAAACCCTGATACAAGACAAAGCTGGGGTCTTGTGGAGTTGTGGTCGTGTGGATCAGGGGCTGAGCTAGGAGGGCTAGCGCGTAGAGGATTGGCGCATCGGGGATCGGCATATCGTGAGTCCTGTGGACATACGCATTTCGGCATCGACAGGACCGAAACCTCGAAAAGGTATATGACTGCGGTCATAAAGAAGGTGGTCACATAGAGCCATAGTATAGTCAGGAGGGCTAACGTGAAAAGGGCCGTATCGACGATCGAGAGTTGGAAAGAGTAGGGACTCCCGACAACGGGGAACACGAAACCCCAAAACCTCGAATTTGAGTTGGGAAAAGACACGATCGTGTGCAGAAGACCGTGACAGGAAAGGAAAGACCTGTAGGTCAATTTTTTCGAAGGGATTCCATGTGGGAGTCCAAGGAGCTAATCCGACTCGAAGAGGGGATTAGAACAATCCTGTGAGTAGGAGAGCGTGACGAGGAAGACGGTCGTGAGAACACTCTAGCCTGCATCACTATACCTCTAATCCCACGTCTGGTGATGATCTCCTCACACTTGGAAGTTACACTGATTGCACGTCTCCTTTCAGGGATGACCTGCATCCAAAGATAGGCAAACAAAGAACTACAAGCATGCTATTCTCTATATAAGTTAGGCTTATATGTAAAATGTCAAGTATAAATCAATAAAATTACTCAAGACACCATCATTTAGGACAGGAAAATGTGATTCCTTTATTCATAGTACAAATATTATACCTTACAATTTGAGTCGGCCACCGTTTCGCGAACCTGGTCCAGGATCCTCTTTACCATGCTCCAAGTGCACCTTGAATTAACTTCTCTCAACCTTATGATCACTTCTATGGAAGGGAATGGGTTAAATGGAGGTATAAGGGGCTAATGAGGTAATGTTGAGGCAATGTCTCACAAAAGGCAGCAATATCATGGGCAAGGAGGGGAAGTGAAATCGGGTAGAGTTTCATTGTTCTTATGATTATCTTGGAAATGAGACACAAACACCTCCTTTTATATGACAAAAGGATGGTTATTTGGCTGGGTGATAGGTTATAGAAGGTGGATTAGTTGGCAAACCTCTAATAGCTCATGAATTTCAATGAATTCCTTGCAACTTTTTATTTTTTGCAACTTTTACAAGCATACACAAGTTGTAATGGTGTAACATGCGTATGTACGCGAGTTTTGATGGTGCAACAAGCATATGTACATGGGATGTAATGGTACAGGGAACGTACATATTCTAAAAAATGGTTTTTTAAGAAGATATTCTTAGTATTGCTTTGGCAAAAAATGAAAGTAAGAGGGCCAAGTCCATGTATGCATGAATAGGGCATTTTAGGGATATAACACATCCCATAACTTTTCCTCCAAAACTGGTGGAATTGGTTGTAACCAAACTAACGCTCCCCAAAGGATTAGCACAAAGTGTCACTGAATCTCCCATACAGTGGACTAGGTAGTGTCACCAAGGGACCTATGCTCCCTATGTATGGGAAGGGGGGAATTAGTCATAAAAAATGGTCAAAAACTCAAGGTAAAATTGTTTGTTTGACCTTCAAATGATGATTTTTCTTCACTAGTTTTTTGGGGGAACATGATAGACACTTCCACATGATGATATAGTGTATTTATACCTCCATGTGATGGGTTTTCTCCCCTAATTTGTCTAGGTAACATGACCAACACTTTCACATGATGATAGAGTTGTGACATTCAATTATGACACTTAGTAGAATATAAGTGTGGCATTTAGGAACATGGAAAATCAACACCTACATAAATGATACATAAGTGCAACACTTAGTAGAATGAGATACATAAGTGTGCCACTTAGTAGTGTGTAAATTTGGTGTGTAACAGATGCCCCCTAAAGTGTGAGGTCAGAAGAGAAACTGATGTCTGAAACTCTTTACAAAATGATGTGCACCAAGGGGTGCTGGAATATGAGAACAGTATGGAAGTTACAAACAAACATCAAAAAACATATATATAATCATCCTGAGGTAGGAATTCACATGCTTGATACAAAATGGACTTAAATCATGGTCGTCGACCAATACACTGCGGATCCATAACAACAACGACCAAGGATATGGCCACTAAACATACAACGTGGATCCATACCTCAATGAATTGATCAGGTTGTATCCATGAGATTTTACATAATGGAGCTATGTTATGACAACAACATAGCCACAGACCAATACAATGTGGGTATATGTGGCAGTGTACATCAGTACAATTATCCTCCATCGCAACCCAGGTTAGGCACATAACACTAGTAGGTGCCAAAAACAATACCTAGGGTAGTCATCATGATCTCGAACCAGTATGATTCTAACCATGTGAATACATGTGTTGATGTCGAACATGGTAGAAACCACTTGATCACTAGTCATTAATGTATATTGTTAACAAGTGCGAGGAAAATCACTATTAATGAAAATGACTCGCAAGGTACCTTATTACAATCCAAAAAATGTGAATCAATGAGTTGAAGTTGAACATTCGACAGAATATTTCGATCATAGGTAAATGATGTAAACCTATTGTCGAAAGCAAGGAAACCTTCCATTGAGGCATGCAAGCTCCAAGGAAATAATTGGTCTCTAAGTATGACTCTTGGATAATATGTTGAATTTGACAGGAACAAATTTGTTGAAGGAGGTTTATGATGTATCCCCCATTATTAGCATGAAATTGATTAGGATAGTGATTTGAGATGATAGAGAAAATGTGGACAAAATGACATAGGTATGAAAATGGATAATATTGCAGAGGTTGATTGAAGTTGATACTTCCCTTGAACATTGCGCAGCACGACAAGTGACTTGGAATAATTGACTTGAAGAGGCATGGATCCAAACATAATGTGACGACAACCAAAGGTTCTCTTTGTAGGAGTCGGAAGAGTATGATGACACATAATTGGTGTGACTCAGAGACAAGCAGATTACCCAACTTTAAGAAGAATAAAAACAGGTTCCATGTTGAAGGGTGACTAAGAATGATTGTCTTAGTGTTTCAAAAGATTGACCCACTTCCCAAATTCCCCCCCCATCCAGATAGATGAGTACCTCTTTATTTTCTAATGAGCTTGAGTAGGATAACAAATGCTCGGTATAACTCACCTTCGGTAATTTCCTCTTCACATGTTTAACGAACCTGAAGAGGTAAGGTTTTGATCCTAATTAATGGGTCCTTCAATGCATGTTTTATGAGCCCAAAGAAGGAAATATCGATGGTTTTTTCATGTTTACTGAGTCTGAAAATATATTAAAGGAGAATCTAAGGGTAAATTTTTCGTAAATTTAGTCTCCCAAGCCTGAAAAAGTGTAAAATAATATAAGGGAGAACTCTTCTAGACATGATTGACTAGAGTATTCATTTTTCATAATTAATCTTATGAGGACGAAATTTTGGGTATGTGTTATATTCTTTGCATGTGTGTGTGTGGGCACATCAGATTCGACAATTACATATGACGATCCCAAATTCCTTATATTTTTGTGTCATTTGTGTCAGGCTCTTCCTAGGGGAGTCCCAGGGGGGGGGGGGGGCGGGTTGGACCCCCCTGGTTACACGCAAAACCCCAAATTGTTTTTTTTTGGCGGCATTTTTTGCTATTTTAGCGGATTTTGCTATTTTTAGCGGTTTTCTAAATTAATACTAGATTAAGGGATTAGGGTTTTGGTATCTATGAANGACATGTGTAGAATCCCCCAACAAAAGTACTTTATGTTACAATCCATGAACTCAGTAGAAACTTCTATAACAAACACTGACCAAGGGGAAAATCCAACCCCCACAGATATAAAAAATAAACCAAATGTGAATGCATGGTTTGTAGATAGAAAAGGAAAGTCTTTTTTCCCACCATTCCTCTTAACGTTTGAAGTCTTCAACATAAACCTCCATAATTGTTTAGTTGACTCAGGGGCATCCTTTAATGTTATGTCGTTATCTATTTGCAAGAAACTAAACGCAGTCTCGCTCAAAAGTGACAAACACGCTATACAATTAGAGATAACTCAGGTAAAAGTTATTGAAGAACTTAAGGATGTCATGATCAGAATGGCTACACACCCAAAATTTGTTCCAGTGATTAACATCATTTTAGTGGATATACCAGAAGCTTATGGTCTGCTACTTAGTCGAGATTGGTCTGAAAATTTAAATGGATTCTTTAGCACGAACTGGGCTCACCTTTGGTTTCCATTAAAGGGACACACAAACATGATTAGGATCAATAGGGAAAGGTATCTCAAACATATTATGACCGACTTAGAGGCCTTCAATGAACCCTTGTTGGCATATTTCCCCATGCTAGGAAACTACTCCTATAAATATGATTTCAGTGATTTCTCCCCTCTCTCATCTAACGTACTTCTTACTCAGAACTCTGAAATGACTTTTCAAGTAAATCTACCGGTAGCAGTGGAAGAAACCCTCTTTTTTCAAGAACCTTTATTGGAAACAACAAACAAAATAGGTGGAGAGGAGGAGTTTAGTAGGCATGGAGAAGCTAATGGTTCTCTCTCACAAGTTTGGACGCTGTACTTTGATGGGTCTAAATCGCAAGAAGGTTTGGGAGCAGGATGTTTCCTCATTGATCCAAAGGGGAAGCGTAATTTATTTTCTTGCAGACTGGAATTTTAATGCACTAATAATATTGTTGAGTATAAAGCTTCAGTTCAAGGACTAAAGAAAACCATAGACTTAAACGTTAAAGAACTAAAAAATTTTGGAGACTCTGAAATTATCGTTAGGAAAGTAAAGAATACTATACATTGCAACTCTCCCCACCTGAGGAATTATCAACAAGAAGTGCTTAGGATAATAGAACATTTGGAAGCCTTCCACATTACGACGATCCCCAAAATAAATAATACTCTTGTTGATTCCCTGGCCACTGCTGCCTCGAGGCTATCCCCTTTAGAAGACTATGAAGCCTCTCAGTTCACTATGGAACTGCTCTACAAACCATCACTGCCGAACAATATTTCTAATTGGAAGGTCTTTGAAGGAGATGAATAGATTATAAACGTCTTAACCAATCAGGAAAATTTTAAAGACCTGGCTATTAACGATGAATTTTTCCAAGAGTAACTAGTAGAAACCAACCCACATGAACAAAGAAGTGAAACAAATCACTCTGATAAAAAACCAAAGTCTCACACGATACCAAAGGGAGTAGCCAATTTGGATATCCTCTTTGACTTAATGGAGAGATTTAAAAGGTCAAAAAACACAAATATAGGGAGCTTGTGTCCCATGTACGAGACTATAAATCTAGAAACCCCGGAAAACCCTATGAATATAAATCTAGGAAAGACAATATCTAAAGAGGAAAGGAAATCCTATCTCAAGATCTTTAGATAATATCAATATGTTTTTGTATGGTCCTACCGAGATATGAAAACTTATGACACTCGCATTATCCAACACACAATCTCGCTAAAACCTAGAGTAAAACCCTTCCAACAGAATCTCCGAAAGTACCACCCATACCTAGAGCCCCTCATATGTCAGGAGTTAAAGATATTACTAGATGCTAAAATTATCTTTCAAGTTAGACAATCCACTTGGGTACAAAAACTGGTTCATGTTAGGAAAAATTCTGGGGAGATCCTCCTGTGTGTGGATTTCAAAAACCTCAACAGAGCATCAGAAAAGGAAAAATACCCAATCCCACAAATGGAACAACTTTTCCAGACTGTATCTGGTTCTGATATTTTCTCCCTGCTAGATGACTTTTCAGGTTACAACTAGGTTCTAGTCTAAGAGGAAGACCAATTGAAAACTACCTTCCGAACCAAGTGGGGAACCTTTTCTTATAAACGCATGCCCTTTGGGGTAATTAGTGTAGGGGAAACCTTCCAGAGGGCTATAGACGTGGCTTTTCAGGGATTAATCAACAAGTGTGTAGTGGTTTATTTGGATGACATGACTGTGTATTGAAAGAATAGAGAAGACCACATCCAATATCTAACACATATTTTCTAAAGGTGTAGAAAATATGGTATGTATTTAAACCCTAAGAAAACTATCTTTGGTGTCGAGGAAGGGAAATTACTAGGTCATATTATATATCAAGTAGGAATTTGCATAGACCCAGAACAAATTAAGGAAATAACTCAACATCCCTTACCCCACAACAAATAGGCTATGCAATCCTTCTTTGTAAAAATCAATTTTGTGAGGAAGCTCACCCATGATTTCACTGAAAATATCAAACCCTTACAAAAAATGATCCACAAAGATCTTGAATTTAATTGGGATGACGTACGGAAAATTTCTTTCTTCAATATTAAGACTGCAATAGCTCAAGCTCCAGTGTTGCGAAGTCCCGACTTTAGCAAAGATTTTTTCCTCTATACTTTTGCCTCCAACCAATCTTTAGCTACATTATTAACTCAAAAGGATGATGACAACAATGAGGCATCGATCTCATTTATGAGCACTAATCTCCAAGGGGCCGAACTAAATTACCCTACTATAGATAAACAAGCCTATGCGGTGTACAAAGCAATAAAACATTTCATATCTTACATCCTAAAAAATAACACCAAAGTCATTGTGCCTCATCTTGCAGTCTAATCCCTATTCACTCAACAAGAGATGGGAGAAAGAAGAGGAAATTGGATGGAAGTTGTCCAAGAATTTGATCTAGATATAAAACCTGCCAAACTAGTTAAGGGACAGGGATTGTGTAAACTGGCCGCTGAAGCCAAAGACCAGGTAAATGGAGACTCCAGGAGGGAGAATGAATTGGCGTTATGGTGTAGTAAATATTTGTATGTTCCCCCAAGGCATGAGTCTTGTTATGGGAAACTAACTTATATCCTGCATCATAGAACTTGCCCAGAAAACCTAAACCCTAAGGAAAGAAGATTTCTTAGACTAAAATCGGCATAATATCGCTTCATAAATTCGGTAATCTTCCGCATGAATTATGATGGGGTACTTTTCATATGTATTGAACATGAAGATGCAAACAAGGTGTTGAAGGATCTCCACGATGGTCCCAGAGGTGGACACTTCGCTGGGAATACCACCACTCACAAGATACTAAAATTCGACTATTACTGGCCTACTCTGTTTATGGACGCTCATAAATACACTAGAAACTATAAAAATTGTCAAATAAGCGTGGGGAGGGAAAAGAGAGAAGTTGTCCCACTCCAACCAGTGGACATATCCATACCATTCGAGCAATGGGGGTTATATTTCATAGGAGAAACTACATCGAGTTGTTAAAAACAACATAGATACATATTGACTACTACAAACTATTTCACAAAATGGGCAAAGGCCATCCCTTTGACTCATCTAAATGAAAAGGTGGTAATTCAATTCATAGAACAACAACTGATCACAAGGTTCAATATGCCTTTTGTTCTTGTTTTTGATAATGCCGCTACTTTTATTCCACCTTGATAATAGAGTTTTCTTTGGATAAAGGAATCATAATAAAATACTCTGCAAACTACTATCCACAGGGGAATGGAGTGGCATAATCAACCAATAAGAACCTAGTGAGGATATTGAAGAAAACAGTTGAAGACAATTAGAGGAATTGGCATAGTTCACTTCATAATTACTTATTGTCGATAGAGTAATGCCCAAGGAAGCTATAGGGAACTCCCCATACTTTCTGGTATACAGACAAGAATCCATCCTCTTGAACGAGCTATATCTTTGGTCTCTTCATCTTGCTCAGGGTTCTAGAGGACAACCCTCATTGGTTATTCAACAAAGGATTGATACCCTCCTCATGCTGGAAGAAGAAAGGGAGAAATCAAAATCAAATTAAGTTTCTCATCAACATATAGTTAAAAGGTAGTTTGAAAATCATAAGACCAAAGAGAAGAACTGTGAAGTAGCAGACTTAGTCCTGAAATGGGATAGGGCAAATGAACAGAAGGGAAAACATTCAAAGTTTCAGAATCTATGGCTCATACCTTTCCAGGTAGCCCATAAACTTGGGGTTTTCATGTATCGGTTTCAAATTCTTAGGAGGGAACATGACTCCCTCTCAGTGAATGGACAGGACCTAAAACAATATTTCTATTAAAAAAAAAATGTGTGTTTTCATGTTATTTTATTTTGTAGGTGTTAGGTAGGCTGATTGTGGAGTCCTTTATTTCCATTTTTATTTTTTGTGAATTTTTTGTGCAATAAAGTTGTGTTCCACAAGGCATTGGTTGACCTTAATCAATACGATGTAGCAAACTCTATTCTTTACTCATGCTCACATGCAACATAAGAAATGCTGGGAAAACTGCGGTTTTCTTAAAAGGGTTATGTATCTAATATTTTCGAATAAACAACCTTGGAAAATGATGAAGTGTCTACCTGGTGGTTTGGTAAAAACTGAAAGGAAATATGGTAAGTTGGAAAGGACCACATGTACCTCAAGATAGAGTTAGGATAAATTTCACCTTAACCATCTCATCTTGCATATAACAGACATCCTGATCTCCCACTCGCTCAGGGCATCTCTGCCAAAAATAAATCAATTATATCAAATGAGCATGAAGCAAGAGAGGGTATGCAGATAACTGCGTCGGGTCTATGGCCACTCCCTAGTAGCGGAGCAAGTTTCTGACGTCAGGGTGACTCCGTCGAGGCTATGGATGCTCGTTGACAACAGAGCAACACCGCAACAAGTGAATGATGATAACTAAAGGGCCTAGTTCCAGTGAATGATTTAATTGACTCTTGTCAAAAGGGGGCATGGGTCATGGTTAAAAATAATGAAGGTGGAATAAAGGTTCAAAACCCACATGTAGGCTTGGATTCACAAACCGGGGGAATCTCAAACACAAGGATAGAAGAGACTCTGATAAAAACAAAACTAGTTAAGTTCTTAACCAGATTCTGCTTCAACTAGGCCCAAGGAAGGAACAAAGATTCTTCTTTCACCCAGTAAGTCGCCATTTTTTGAGTGCTCAATACACCCTAAAATCCTTATGAAATTTTATCACTTATTGGGTACCACTTATTTTCTTTTATTGTCTAAATTGATTTCACTAGGGAGAATGGTTTATCTTTGTTTTTTTTTTCATGACTCTTATCAATCAATTCAGGTCTGTTTGAAATTATGAAACCTCGTGTCTAAAAGAACTTGACATCTGAATTAAGAATTTGTAGCTAACATTGTACCTAATGCTCTTATGTTCGACGTTGGAAAAATTCAAATAGGTAAGGTGTCCACACAATACAATAGTTGTCGAGTGTCGATGCACCATCAACATCGGTAGAAGGTGGATTTGGTTTGCGTAAGTGATTCCCCATGAAGTTTCAAGAGATAGCTGATCCCCATTGGGATTGGCACAATACGAGAATGATAGACATCGACAAAGGCCATAAATAAATCACCTATAGCCAATGACCGATGCGCTTTATCGGGTTCGGGGAAATCCAAAAAGGTTAAAACAATTGTTTCTGTTTGCGACAAACATATCACCGATCGTCGATCCTCGATACACTTTTGGCATCGATACTTTTTTGAGAGAGTCTATTCGAGAGAACTTGGGTAGGTTTATCTCCAATTGCTGACCCTTGATACTTTTCGACGTCAACAAGATAGGAGCGAGTTTTAGAACGTATATCTTAAATAAAGTCATGTCGGTCTCGAGTGCCACGTGTCTTTATCACATAATGGTGTCGTACAGACTATTATCATCCCAAGTCATATTAAGGTTCCCTGGGTCCTAGTCACCTCCTAGTCAGCTCTGCCATGTCATTTCTATATGACATGATCGATCGACATCATATATTTTGCAAGAAGATATCAACGATAAGTGCTCGAAGCATAATCACAACCCCTGACTCAACAATTGGACTAACGAGACGATGGGATGTTTTCAGCTTAAGATGCGATCGAATTCTGACATTTAATAAACCAGTTAATGCTTCATCCCGCATTTGTTTCTACCTCGTGCGTCGATTGAACAACAAAAATTTGAAATCGCCAATAGTCCAAGTTACAACCTACGCCCACGCCATCAACCCATGATCCAATTTAATTTTAAACGTCTCTAAAGATGTGGAGACAGATTTAATAAAAATACACTCATAACCCGAATTCAATGATTGATGCGACAAGGTAAGTTCATCCCTGTTTAAATCTCTAGAATAGTTTTGAACAATTTTATTATGTGCACAAGTTTGAATTTGAGAGCATCCAACGAAGTAGAGAAAGTGTCTCGAGACTGTGTTGATCCTTAGATCATCAAAACCAAGTTAAAAAAGATACAGAGGTATGTGTTCAAGTTTGTCAAATCGAAGGTCGTGATTTATATATGCATTTGATTTCTTACACGGTCTCTAAACTATGTTCTAACTGTAGGTAAAATTCCACCGAGAAATACAACCACCAAATGCTCGCCAAGAGAACCGAAGATAAAGAAAGATGAGATAGTTCAAAGATCTTCTCCTGGTGCGGCGAGGTAGCTAGAATACACTCCTAGGGTAGAGTCAGTCATCAAAACCTCAACAAATAAATCTTTTTTCCAGCCTCCGGTATTTGGTGATATAGAACCAGGCACCATATCCAAAGTAATGCTCCCACAATGGGGGAACCTTTATCCACAGAGTCATCCAATAGGAGTACCCGAAGTATATCCTACACAAAGACCTGGATGTAAGGGCACTCGACCAGATGTTCCCAAACATTCAAAGGTCATATTTACACATGGTAGTTAGCAGAACCCTAGTTTTCCCTGGCATAAAGGTTATGAAGTGGCTAATTGACCATACAAATGCATAAAAATGTTTAATCAACAATGATAATGGCGAGTGTATTGGATTTTTCCTCTTGAAAGAAGTCCATAAATATTATAATCTTAGAGACCTATAGGACTGACTAAACACAAACTATAGAGGCAGAGACTACAGAGGCTCAGAGAAGGGGATTTCTCTTGCTACAAGGGGCACAGAGAATCATTGATCAGTTGAAAAATTAACCTAATCTGATAAAGATGACAAGGCTTCCTGTTGATGACCCTATCGAAAGAAGAGGAGAGCCAAGTGGACTAGAGCTAATACAACTTAAATAAATCACTGGGACAAAAAACTATGAAGTTCCACCACCACAGATGAGATCAATAGGGGAATTTCAACCCATACTGAGATAGCAAGGACACCTGGAAGGACAAGGGTAATAAATCCCTTTTTTGACTTAATAACCATCTACTATGAGGAGGAGAGTTCAGAGGTGTCCTTGGTGACTCTAGTGTAGATTATAGAGAAAAGGGAACCTGAGAGAGAATCTACCCCAGGTTTCGATGCTCCAATTCAGAACCTTCCACAGAGTGAGCATGAGGTCGAAAGTGACATAGAAACTAAGTTGCTCAATGTGTTAGGAACCCCAATGGACATATCAAGGGATGAGCCAGGATAGGGACACCAAAAAGAGTAAATTCCATAGTGAGAACTCGACATTTCAATGACTGATTACCAAGTAAGTACCAAACCTACCCCTGGTTCTTCCATTTTGGCTAATGCCTTACCCGTCGATGAGAAACAAACGAAGACAGAGCCATCGTGACTTATGGAATAAGTCCAGGAACCCATCCTAGAAGAGGTACACGCAGTCGAGAGCCTAGGAAATACTCTAACCCGGGGAGACCAACAAATCTCGGAACCTTTTGATGAGGTCGCCGATATACAATCAATTGCCTATGACCGAAAGAGAAAATCCATCATGAAGAGAACCACTAAGAAGAGGAGGTTTGTGTTGGATAGTTTGATTATCATCACCACATAAGAGAATTCTCTCAGCACAGAACACGCCAAGACATTCAAGCTTATCGGTGCAGGGATGGATATCGTAGATTTCACATTGGATAGATAAAAAAGGGATGAAAAAGAGTTGGCCACTACGCTTAAAGAGTTGGAGCATCTGTACCATTTGTAAAAATAATATCANCGATCGACATCATAGATTTTGCAAGAAGATATCAACGATAAGTGCTCGAACCATAATCACAACCCCTGACTCAACAATTGGACTAACGAGACGATGGGATGTTTTCAGCTTAGGATATGATCGAATTCTGACATTTAATAAACCAGTTAATGCTTCATCCCGCATTTGTTTCTACCTCGTGCGTCAATTGAACAACAAAAATTTGAAATCGCCAATAGTCCAAGTTACAACCTACGCCCACGCCATCAACCCATGATCCAATTTAATTTTAAATGTCTCTAAAGATGTGGAGACAGATTTAATAAAAATACACTCATAACCCGAATTCAATGATTGATGCGACAAGGTAAGTTCATCCCTGTTTAAATATCTAGAATAGTTTTGAACAATTTTATTATGTGCACAAGTTTGAATTTGATAGCATCCAACGAAGTAGAGAAAGTGTCTCGAGACTGTGTTGATCCTTAGATCATCAAAACCAAGTTAAAAAAGATACAGAGGTATGTGTTCAAGTTTTTCAAATCGAAGGTTGTGATTTATATATGCATTTGATTTCTTACATGGTCTCTAAACTATGTTCTAACTGTAGGTAAAATTCCACCGAGAAATACAACCACCAAATGCTCACCGAGAGAACCGAAGATAAAGAAATATGAGATAGTTCAAATCTCTTCTCCTGGTGCGGCGAGGTAGCTAGAATACACTCCTAGGGTAGAGTCAGTCATCAAAACGTCAACAAATAAAATTTTTTTCCAGCCTCCGGTATTTGGTGATATAGAACCAGGCACCATATCCAAAGTAATTCTCCCACAATGGGGGAACCTTTATCCACAGAGTCATCCAATAGGAGTACCCAAAGTATATCCTACACAAAGACCTGGATGTAAGGGCACTCGACCAGATGTTCCCAAACATTCAAAGGTCATATTTACACATGGTAGTGAGCATAACCCTATTTTTCCCTGGCATAAAGGTTATGAAGTGGCTAATTGACCATACAAATGCATAAAAATGTTTAATCAACAATGATAATGGCGGGTGTATTGGATTTTTCCTCCTGAAAGAAGTCCATAAATATTATAATCTTAGAGACCTATAGGACTGACTAAACACAGACTATAGAGGCAGAGACTACAGAGGCTCAGAGAAGGGGATTTCTCTTGCTACAAGGGGCACAGAGAATCATTGATCAGTTGCAAAATTAACCTAATTTGATAAAGATGACAAGGCTTCCTGCTGATGACCCTATCGAAAGAAGAGGAGATCCAAGTGGACTAGAGCTAATACAACTTAAATAAATCACTGGGACAAAAAACTCTGAAGTTCCACCACCACAGATGAGATCAATAGGGGAATTTCAACCCATACTGAGATAGCGAGGACACCTGGAAGGACAAGGGTAATAAATCCCTTTTTTGACTTAATAACCATCTACTATGAGGAGGAGAGTTCAGAGGTGTCCTTGGTGACTCTAGTGTAGATTATAGAGAAAAGGGAACCTGAGAGAGAATCTACCCCAGGTTTCGATGCTCCAATTCAGAACCTTCCACAGAGTGAGCATGAGGTCGAAAGTGACATAGAAACTAAGTTGCTCAATGTGTTAGGAACCCCAATGGACATATCAAGGGATGAGCCAGGATAGGGACACCAAAAAGAGTAAATTCCATAGTGAGAACTCGACATTTCAATGACTGATTACCAAGTAAGTACCAAACCTACCCCTGGTTCTTCCATTTTGGCTAATGCCTTACCCGTCGATGAGAAACAAAYGAWGACAGAGCCATCGTGACTTATGGAATAAGTCCAGGAACCCATCCTAGAAGAGGTACACGCAGTCGAGAGCCTAGGAAATACTCTAACCCGGGGAGACCAACAAATCYCGGAACCTTTTGATGAGGTCGCCGATATACAATCAATTGCCTATGACCGAAAGAGAAAATCCATCATGAAGAGAACCACTAAGAAGAGGAGGYTTGTGTTGGATAGTTTGATTATCATCACCAYATAAGAGAATTCTCTCAGCACAGAACAYGCCAAGACATTCAAGCTTATCRGTGCAGGGATGGATATCGTAGATTTCACATTGGATAGATAAAAAAGGGATGAAAAAGAGTTGGCCACTACGCTTAAAGAGTTGGAGCATCTGTACCATTTGTAAAAATAATATCARGACTCCACACAAGCCACAATGTTCTTGAGGAGTGATTTCCAATATGCCAATGCCAAATTCACAAATGAACAATACCTTTTCACTGYAGTAATAGCCGACTTCCAAGAAGACATTGTTATCGCGCTAGTGACCTACAAGGACATGGAAAGGTGGTATGAGAAGGCTCACCAAGAAGTGGAAAGGATCGATTAGATCAGTGCGGTTCAAAAGGGTTGAGACGCTGAAGAGAACAACATTCGGGTGATGAGGGACAACAACATAGATCAGATCAAGAAAGCGACCAAATATTGGGTGAAAATGGCCAAGGAACTTCAGCAGGAGATTCAGGAGAAATGGGAAGATTGCGTTAACTGGGAAATGAAGCATATCAACCTCCCATAATTCATCTCACTAGAGGACTTTGTTGATCTGCATGACATAGTTAAGAAACATGCGGAAAAAGACTCAACATGGACAATATAGATAGCAAAGGTGGCGATCATGGCACCAGGTCAAGTACAACAATTCATGGAGAGTCTGATAAAGGATCGAGCAGTTTTGCAGTGGTTAAGTGTCAAAATAGTCAAGTATCAAGCACGAGAAATAGAGGTAAAATAAATACTTTCAGCCCTGATGGACCAAGATAGGTTCTCGTATGCCAACAAATGCGAGGAACTCTTCTTCAAATAGTTAGAGTATGAGAAGATTCATCCACTTCAATGAAATTATTTGATGATTCCTAGAAGACAAAGAGATGAAAGCGCCATGTGGTGATATTTTGTTTTACTTAGCTTGCACTTTTAATAGCTATTTTTAGTTAATGATTCATTATAAACAAGGGGATTGACCTTTTAGTAAAGGTCAATGGTTTGGGAAAAAACCCTCATTTTTGGAATTGTAAAGAATTATTTTGGAACTACCTTCATTGAGAAGTAATGTTTAGGATTGGAGGCAAACTTATATTTTTCATCAAAGGCATTGTGGGATTGGATCTAAGGAGGATTTACTCTTTCTGTACCTATCATCAAGAGAAAAATTATGAAAGAGACTGTCAACAATGGGTGCACGCCATGAATTTGATGGCCAATCAGTTCCTAGACGAAGTTTCCCTTACCGAACAATCAAGCGACTCAATGATGAGTATTGTCGATCAAGAAGAATTTGACCCATCAGAAGAAACAACCATGTTTTTTGGGGATCCTTACTTGTCAATGCCTTCCAATGATATATTTGAGGTTCAAGAACCACCCGCTGAGGTTTTGGCTGTGAAAACATGAAGTAGGAGTCAGTCGATCTCAAATGACCTTACCATTGCCCAAACTTCGAGAGGAAAACAAACATCCAATCACCCGAAAACACCTTTTGTCTCCCAAAAAAATCCTATAAACATCCATACACGAGAATCACCCAATCTAGACTACAACATAGTATAAGATCTAAAAATATTGAAGGAAATTGTATCGGTCATGGACATGTGTAGAATCCCCCAACAAAAGGAATTTTTGTTACAATCCTTGAAGTTAGTAGAAACTCCTATAACAAGCACTGACCAAGGGGAAAATTTAGCCCCCATAGATCTTGCTCTGTATATAAAAAAGGAAATCCTTTTGTCCCACTGTTCCTCTTAATGTTTGAAGTCTTCAACAGAAACGTCCATACTTGTTAAGTTGACTCAGGGGCATCCTTTAATGTTAATTCATTATCTATTTGCAAGAAACTAAACACAATGCTGCTCAAAAGTGACAAACATGTTATACAATTAGACAGAACTCAGGTAAACTTTATTGGAGAACTCAAGAATGTCATGATCAGAATGGCTACACACCCAAAAAAAATTCAAGTGATTGACATCATTGTAGTGGATATACCAAAATCTTATGGTCTTCTACTTAGTCGAGATTGGTCTGAAAAGTTGAATGGATACTTTAGCAAGGACTAGGCTCACCTTTGGTTTCCATTAAAGGGACATGAAAACATGAGTATGATCGGTAGGGAAAGGTATCTCAAACATACTTTCACCGACTTGGAGGCCTTCAATTAACCCTCGTTGGTAGATTTCCCCATGCTAGGAAGCTACTCCTGCGATTCTGATTTCAACAATTTCTCCCCTCTCGCATCTGACGTACCTCTTATTCAGAACTCTGAAATGAATTTTCAAGTAAATCTTCTCATAGAAGTGGAAGAAACCCTCTTCTATCAAGAACCTCTATTGGAAACCAAAAAAAAATAGGTGGAGAGGAGGAAGTTAGTAGGCATGGAGAATATGATCGTTCTCGCTCACAAGTTTGGACCCTGCACTTTGATGGGTATAAGTCGCAAGAAGGGTCGGGAGAGGGATGTATCCTCATTGATCCAAAGGGGAAACATAATTTATTTTCCTACAGACTGGAATTTGAATGCACTAATAATACTGTCGAGTATGAAGCTTTAGTGCAAGGACTAAAGAAATCCATAATATTAAATGTTAAAGAACTAAAGGTTTTCAGATACTCTGAAATTATCATTAGGCAACTAAAGAATACTATACATTGCAACTCTCCCCACCTGAGGAATTATCAATAGGAAGTTCACAGGCTAATAGAACATTTTGAAGCCTTCAACATTACGGCGATCCCTAGAACAAAGAATACTCTTGCTAATTTCTTGGCCACTGTTTCCTCAAGGATACCCCCTTTAGAAGACTATGAAGCCTCCCGGTTCACTATGGAACTTCTCTACAAACCATAAGTTCCCAACAATATTTCTAATTGGAAGGTCTTTGAAGGAGATGAATAGATCATAAAATTCTTAACCAATCTAGAAAAGTTTAAATACCTCGCTATTAACAACGAAGTTTTCCAAGAGAAACTAGTAGAAACCAACCGACATGAACAAAGAGGTGAAATAGATCACTCTGATAACAAAACAAAATCTCACACGATACCGAAGGGGGTAAATAATTTGGAGAGCCTATTTGACTTAAGGGAAATATCTAAAGGTTCAACAAACACAAAAATAGGGATGTACGAGACTATAAATCTAGGAACCCCAAAAAACCCTAAGAATATAAATCTAGGAAAAACAATATCTAAAGAGGAAAGGAAATCCTATCTCAAGCTCTTCGGAGAATATAAAGATGTTTTTGCATGGTCCGACTGAGATCTAAAAACTTATGACACTCACACTATCCAACACTCAATCCCGTTAAGACCCAGAGTAAAACCCTTCCAACAAAAGCTTTGGAAGTACCACCCATCCCTAGAGCCCCTCATGTGTAAGGAGTTAAAGAAATTACTATATGCTAAAATTATATTTTAGGTTAGACACTCTACCTAGGTAGAAAATTTGGTTCCTATCAGGAAAAAATATTGGGAGATCCGCCTATGTGTGGATTTCATAAACCTCAATAGATCATCGGAAAATGACAACTACCCAGTCCCACCAATGGAACAACTCTTGCAGAACGTGTCTAGTTCTGAGATTTTCTCCTCTCTAGATGGTTTTTAAGGTTACAACCGGGTTCTAGTCTCAAAGGAAGATCGATTGAAAACTACCTTCTGAACCAAGTGGGGAAACTTCACTTATAAATGCATGGCCTTTGGGTTAATTAATGTAGGGGAAACCTTCCAGAGGACCATGGACATGGATTTTTAGGGATTAATCAACAAGTGCGTAGTGGTTTATTTGGACAATGTGACTGAGTATTTAAAGAATAGAGAATATCACATCCAACATCTAACCCAGATTTTCGAAAGGTGTAGAAAATACGGTATATCTTTAAACCCTAAGAAAACTATCTTTGGTGTCAAGGAAGGGAAATTAAAAGGTCATATTATATCTCAAGCAAGAATTTGCATAGACCCGGAATGAATTAAGGAAATAGCCCAGCTTCCCTTACAACACAACAAAAAGGCTATGCAATCCTTCTTTGGAAAAATCAATTTTGTGAGGAATTTCACCCCTGATTTCGTAGAAACTATCAAACCCGTACAAAAAATGATCGGCAAAGATGTTGAATTTAAGTGGGATGATGAACGAAAAATTTCTTTCAACAATATTAAGACTGCAATATCTCAAGCTCCAGTGTTGCGAAGTTCTGAATTTAGCAAATATATTTTCCTCTATACTTTTGCCTACGACCAATCTTTAGCCACAGTATTAACTCAGAAGGATGATGAAAACAATGAGGTGTCGATCTCATTTATGAGCACTAATATCCAAGGGGCTGAACTGAATTACCCTGCTATAGACAAACAAGATTATGCGGTGTACAAAGCAATAAAACACTTCAGATCTTACATCCTAAAAAATCACACCAAAGTCATTGTGCCTCATCCTACAGTCTGATCCATATTCACTCAACAAGAGATGGGAGAAAGAAGAGGAAATTGGATGGCAGTCATCCAAGAATTTGATCTAGATATAAAACCTGCCAAACTGGTTAAGGGATAGGGATTGTCTAAACTGGTCGTTGAAGCCCAAGACCAGGTAAATGGAGACTCCGGGTGGGAGAATGAATTAGCGTTATGGTGTAGTAAATATTTGTATGTTACCCGAGGGAAGGATTCTTGGTATGGGAAACTAACTTATCTCCTACATCACGGGACTTGCCTAGAAAACCTAAACCTTGAGGAAAGGAGAGCTCTCAAACTAAAATCGGCACAATATCGCCTCATAAATTTGGTGCTCTTCCGCATGAATTATGATGGGGTAATTTTGAGATGTCTCAAACATGAAGATGCGGAGAAGGTGTTGAAGGAGATCCACGATGGTCCCATAGGTGGAAACTTTGCTGGGAATACCACCTCTCACAATACACTAAGATCTAGTTATTACTAGCCTACTCTATTTAGGGATGCTCATACATATGCTAGAAACTGTAAAACTTGTCAAACAAGCTCGGGGAGGGAAAAGAGAGTAGTTGTCCCACTCCAACTAGTGGTCATATACAGACCATTCGAGCAATGGGGGTTAGATGTCATATGATAAACTACATCGAGTTATTCAAAACAACATAGATACATACTAACTGCTATGAACTATTTCACGAGAAGAGGACATCCATATGACTCATGTAAATGAAAAGGTGGTAATTAAATTCATAGAACAAAAGATGATAACAAGGTTCGATATGCCTTCTGTTCTTGTTTTTTATAATTTCTCTTACTTATAAAAAAAAAATCAAAGTTCGATGCTCATCACCAGATAATTAAAAGGTGGTTTGACAAGCATAAGGCCAAAGAGAAGAATTTTGAAGTGGGAGACTTAGTCCTGAAATGGGATAGGGCAAATGAACCGAAGGGAAAACATTCAAAGTTTTTGAATCTATGGCTTAGACCTTTCCAGGGAGCCAAGAAACTTGGGGAAGGAACGTATCGGTTGCAAAATATGAGGGGGGAACTTGACGCCCTCGCAGTGAATGGACAGGACCTAAAACAATATATCTATTAAAAAAAAGTGTGTGTTTTTATGTTATTTTATTTTGTAGGTGTTAGGTAGGTTGATTGCAGAGTCCTTTATCTCTATTATTCTTTTTTGTGGTATTTTTTTGCAATAAATTTGTGTTTCGCAAGGCATTGGTTTAAATTAATCAATACGGTGTAGCAAACTTCATTCCTGACTCACACTCACAGGAAACATAAGAAACGTTGGGAAAACTGTGGTTTTCTTAAAAGGGTTATGTATCTAATATTTTCAAACAAACAACCTTGGAAAATCATGAAGTGTCCGCCTAGTGGTCTGGTAAAACTTGAAGGGAAAGATGGTAAGTTGTAAAGGACCACAAGTACCTCAAGATAGAGTTAGGATAAATTTCACCTTAACCATCTCATCTTGGAGATAACAAACGTCCTCCTCTCCCACTCGCTCAAGGAATCTCTACAAAAAATAAATCGATTATATAAAATGAGCATGAGGTAGGAGAGGGTATGCAGATAACTGCGTCGGGGATATGGATGCTTTCTGGAAGCGGAGCAAGGTCTGTGACATTTGGGTGACTCTGTTGGGGCTATGCATGCTCGCTAGCAGTGGAGCAACACTGCAGCAAGTAAATGATGATAACTAAAGGGCCTGGTGCCAGTGAATGATTTAATCGACTCTTGTCAAAAGGGGGCATCAGTCATGGTTAAAAGAAACAAAAGTGGAATAAATATTGAAACCCCACATGCAGGCCCAGATTCACAAACCAGGGGAATCTCAAATGCAAGGATAGAAGAGACTCTAATAAAAACAAAACTAGTTAAGTTCTTAACCATCTTTTGCATCAACTAAGCTCGGAGAAGGAACAAAGATTCTTCTTTCACCCAGTAAGTCTCTATTTTTTGAGCGCTCAATGCACCCTAAAAGCCTTATGAAATTTTATCACTTTTTGGGTACCACTTATTTTCTTTTACTGTCTAAA
>JZKD02S1925811.1:15829-43093 GCA_000966675.3 Picea glauca | reverse complement strand
AAAAAAAAAAAAAAAAAATCAGTTTGGTAAAGTAGTTAGAGTTGGTTATTTGAAAATAGGAAAAAGAGTATGTTTTTCAATTTCTTTATTGATTTCTTGAAGCATAAGCAGCTTGTAGTTAAGAGAAAGTAGTTTTAGGTTTTCTTTACAATATCTTGAAAAGTTAGTTAAGAAAAGTTGAGTAACAAAGAGTTAGTTATAAATATTTTCTTTTCAATTTGAAGTAATTTCTCTTTCAAGTGATTTAATTTTCTTCTCTTTTTTGTCTCTTTATAACATCATTGATTTCACCACCATACCCTGTGAGTAAATTAAGACTTTAAAAAGAATGCTTAATCTAAAATACACTAGACTTTCTGTTTGTAGGGTCAACCAACTAGTTTAGGGTTAGGGACTTCAATTAGGTTGGAGAGGAAACTCCTCAAGGCTGTTAAATTAAACATTGGAGTGTGAGTTAGGGAGTGTTTATGTCCAGTGTCATAAAATTTATCCAGGATCCCCCTCTAACACAGGGGATAAGCACAAGGTCACATGAGGAAAGGTAGCAGAGATAACCCCTCCAAAGCCGGACTAGACGTAGTGAGGAACACATATTGAGGATTTGTCTTGGGAGTACTATTGAATGCATTTTCCTACTGAGATTTGTGGACCTTGAATCCATTCAATATCCTCTATTGTCTTTCAGACCATTTTCTCTTGATACCCTTGATAGGTTTTGAGACTTGTTATCCTGCTCATTTCAATCTGCCCGACTGTCGACTATACTCGCCTGATGACTAACTACGAGCTAGAAACTTAGTTTCCCATATTCTAGGGACTTACACGGGTGACTGTAGTGGTATACTAAGGTACCTGGGGCATATGTCGTATCACGCTTCGCAGAATATAACCGGAGGGTGCTTCCTTGCTCGAGTTGTACTTACACTGGTTAGTTTCTCTAGTGTTTATTGGTGTAACTGTCCTTCCTACTAGATAATCCACTACTTGATTTGTCTATAGAGAAATTTTAGTGTGTTATTGGTGTTTAAACGCTAGTTAATCCTTACTGTGTCAGTTGATCATTTCACAAGGTGGAATATCAATAGCTTCGTCGGTCGTGAAGGCTTCAAGGCATGTCATTGGTTTTGTTGGAGCCACCTTTGCCACCGTTATGTCAAATAATTGACCAACAAGGGTCGTTCGAAGCGACCAGTCCGTAGGAAACTTTGCTCGAGCCTCCTCCATGAGGATACTATTCAACTCCAGAGGAATCTACCATTTCTGACCTTGAGGCAAAATCTCTCAATCCAGCCAACCTTTGATCACCGACTTGTCGGCACCAATATTGATACAAGTTGTCCCTCCTAAGGTGACACCTTCCGAGCGTTAGTTATTTTTACAAGAGG
Source organism: Picea glauca (assembly GCA_000966675.3). Classification (NCBI taxonomy): domain Eukaryota; kingdom Viridiplantae; phylum Streptophyta; class Pinopsida; order Pinales; family Pinaceae; genus Picea; species Picea glauca. The sequence goes on along the minus strand of JZKD02S1925811.1, from coordinate 41,708 downwards.
AAATGGAAGCGAATGCTGCTAATTCTTCTGATAGTCCTCATACTCTCGTTTCAACTACCACCAAAGGGGGCATCTTACCTCCTCTCCCACCTTCGCTAGTCCAGACCACAGTGGTCTTGACTCCCTCTACTTTGGGAAGTGGTCCGATATCATCGTTCGCAGTGACCATTGCTTCGTTTACTCAGAGTGTGATATGCCCTCCATTCTCATATGGGATGCTCGTATTTGATTCGAACTTAGTTCTTACCTAATCCACCTTACATACCATGGGTGTGGGGGAAGGGAGCTCAAACGATCTCGTGCAAGAGTCTGTTGGNTTTTCTCTATAATCTACACTAGAGTCACCAAGGACACCTCTGAACTCTCCTCCTCATAGTAGATGGTTATTAAGTCAAAAAAGGGATTTATTACCCTTGTCCTTCCAGGTGTCCTTGCTATCTCAGTATGGGTTGAAATTCCCCTATTGATCTCATCTGTGGTGGTGGAACTTCATAGTTTTTTGTCCCAGTGATTTATTTAAGTTGTATTAGCTCTAGTCCACTTGGCTCTCCTCTTCTTTCGATAGGGTCATCAACAGGAAGCCTTGTCATCTTTATCAGATTAGGTTAATTTTTCAACTGATCAATGATTCTCTGTGCCCCTTGTAGCAAGAGAAATCCCCTTCTCTGAGCCTCTGTAGTCTCTGCCTCTATAGTTTGTGTTTAGTCAGTCCTATAGGTCTCTAAGATTATAATATTTATGGACTTCTTTCAAGAGGAAAAATCCAATACACTCGCCATTATCATTGTTGATTAAACATTTTTATGCATTTGTATGGTCAATTAGCCACTTCATAACCTTTATGCCAGGGAAAACTAGGGTTCTGCTAACTACCATGTGTAAATATGACCTTTGAATGTTTGGGAACATCTGGTCGAGTGCCCTTACATCCAGGTCTTTGTGTAGGATATACTTCGGGTACTCCTATTGGATGACTCTGTGGATAAAGGTTCCCCCATTGTGGGAGCATTACTTTGGATATGGTGCCTGGTTCTATATCACCAAATACCGGAGGCTGGAAAAAAGATTTATTTGTTGAGGTTTTGATGACTGACTCTACCCTAGGAGTGTATTCTAGCTACCTCGCCGCACCAGGAGAAGATCTTTGAACTATCTCATCTTTCTTTATCTTCGGTTCTCTTGGCGAGCATTTGGTGGTTGTATTTCTCGGTGGAATTTTACCTACAGTTAGAACATAGTTTAGAGACCGTGTAAGAAATCAAATGCATATATAAATCACGACCTTCGATTTGACAAACTTGAACACATACCTCTGTATCTTTTTTAACTTGGTTTTGATGATCTAAGGATCAACACAGTCTCGAGACACTTTCTCTACTTCGTTGGATGCTCTCAAATTCAAACTTGTGCACATAATAAAATTGTTCAAAACTATTCTAGAGATTTAAACAGGGATGAACTTACCTTGTCGCATCAATCATTGAATTCGGGTTATGAGTGTATTTTTATTAAATCTGTCTCCACATCTTTAGAGACGTTTAAAATTAAATTGGATCATGGGTTGATGGCGTGGGCGTAGGTTGTAACTTGGACTATTGGCGATTTCAAATTTTTGTTGTTCAATCGACGCACGAGGTAGAAACAAATGCGGGATGAAGCATTAACTGGTTTATTAAATGTCAGAATTCGATCGCATCTTAAGCTGAAAACATCCCATCGTCTCGTTAGTCCAATTGTTGAGTCAGGGGTTGTGATTATGCTTCGAGCACTTATCGTTGATATCTTCTTGCAAAATATATGATGTCGATCGATCATGTCATATAGAAATGACATGGCAGAGCTGACTAGGAGGTGACTAGGACCCAGGGAACCTTAATATGACTTGGGATGATAATAGTCTGTACGACACCATTATGTGATAAAGACACGTGGCACTCGAGACCGACATGACTTTATTTAAGATATACGTTCTAAAACTCGCTCCTATCTTGTTGACGTCGAAAAGTATCAAGGGTCAGCAATTGGAGATAAACCTACCCAAGTTCTCTCGAATAGACTCTCTCAAAAAAGTATCGATGCCAAAAGTGTATCGAGGATCGACGATCGGTGATATGTTTGTCGCAAACAGAAACAATTGTTTTAACCTTTTTGGATTTCCCCGAACCCGATAAAGCGCATCGGTCATTGGCTATAGGTGATTTATTTATGGCCTTTGTCGATGTCTATCATTCTCGTATTGTGCCAATCCCAATGGGGATCAGCTATCTCTTGAAACTTCATGGGGAATCACTTACGCAAACCAAATCCACCTTCTACCGATGTTGATGGTGCATCGACACTCGACAACTATTGTATTGTGTGGACACCTTACCTATTTGAATTTTTCCAACGTCGAACATAAGAGCATTAGGTACAATGTTAGCTACAAATTCTTAATTCAGATGTCAAGTTCTTTTAGACACGAGGTTTCATAATTTCAAACAGACCTGAATTGATTGATAAGAGTCATGAAAAAAAAAACAAAGATAAACCATTCTCCCTAGTGAAATCAATTTAGACAATAAAAGAAAATAAGTGGTACCCAATAAGTGATAAAATTTCATAAGGATTTTAGGGTGTATTGAGCACTCAAAAAATGGCGACTTACTGGGTGAAAGAAGAATCTTTGTTCCTTCCTTGGGCCTAGTTGAAGCAGAATCTGGTTAAGAACTTAACTAGTTTTGTTTTTATCAGAGTCTCTTCTATCCTTGTGTTTGAGATTCCCCCGGTTTGTGAATCCAAGCCTACATGTGGGTTTTGAACCTTTATTCCACCTTCATTATTTTTAACCATGACCCATGCCCCCTTTTGACAAGAGTCAATTAAATCATTCACTGGAACTAGGCCCTTTAGTTATCATCATTCACTTGTTGCGGTGTTGCTCTGTTGTCAACGAGCATCCATAGCCTCGACGGAGTCACCCTGACGTCAGAAACTTGCTCCGCTACTAGGGAGTGGCCATAGACCCGACGCAGTTATCTGCATACCCTCTCTTGCTTCATGCTCATTTGATATAATTGATTTATTTTTGGCAGAGATGCCCTGAGCGAGTGGGAGATCAGGATGTCTGTTATATGCAAGATGAGATGGTTAAGGTGAAATTTATCCTAACTCTATCTTGAGGTACATGTGGTCCTTTCCAACTTACCATATTTCCTTTCAGTTTTTACCAAACCACCAGGTAGACACTTCATCATTTTCCAAGGTTGTTTATTCGAAAATATTAGATACATAACCCTTTTAAGAAAACCGCAGTTTTCCCAGCATTTCTTATGTTGCATGTGAGCATGAGTAAAGAATAGAGTTTGCTACATCGTATTGATTAAGGTCAACCAATGCCTTGTGGAACACAACTTTATTGCACAAAAAATTCACAAAAAATAAAAATGGAAATAAAGGACTCCACAATCAGCCTACCTAACACCTACAAAATAAAATAACATGAAAACACACATTTTTTTTTTAATAGAAATATTGTTTTAGGTCCTGTCCATTCACTGAGAGGGAGTCATGTTCCCTCCTAAGAATTTGAAACCGATACATGAAAACCCCAAGTTTATGGGCTACCTGGAAAGGTATGAGCCATAGATTCTGAAACTTTGAATGTTTTCCCTTCTGTTCATTTGCCCTATCCCATTTCAGGACTAAGTCTGCTACTTCACAGTTCTTCTCTTTGGTCTTATGATTTTCAAACTACCTTTTAACTATATGTTGATGAGAAACTTAATTTGATTTTGATTTCTCCCTTTCTTCTTCCAGCATGAGGAGGGTATCAATCCTTTGTTGAATAACCAATGAGGGTTGTCCTCTAGAACCCTGAGCAAGATGAAGAGACCAAAGATATAGCTCGTTCAAGAGGATGGATTCTTGTCTGTATACCAGAAAGTATGGGGAGTTCCCTATAGCTTCCTTGGGCATTACTCTATCGACAATAAGTAATTATGAAGTGAACTATGCCAATTCCTCTAATTGTCTTCAACTGTTTTCTTCAATATCCTCACTAGGTTCTTATTGGTTGATTATGCCACTCCATTCCCCTGTGGATAGTAGTTTGCAGAGTATTTTATTATGATTCCTTTATCCAAAGAAAACTCTATTATCAAGGTGGAATAAAAGTAGCGGCATTATCAAAAACAAGAACAAAAGGCATATTGAACCTTGTGATCAGTTGTTGTTCTATGAATTGAATTACCACCTTTTCATTTAGATGAGTCAAAGGGATGGCCTTTGCCCATTTTGTGAAATAGTTTGTAGTAGTCAATATGTATCTATGTTGTTTTTAACAACTCGATGTAGTTTCTCCTATGAAATATAACCCCCATTGCTCGAATGGTATGGATATGTCCACTGGTTGGAGTGGGACAACTTCTCTCTTTTCCCTCCCCACGCTTATTTGACAATTTTTATAGTTTCTAGTGTATTTATGAGCGTCCATAAACAGAGTAGGCCAGTAATAGTCGAATTTTAGTATCTTGTGAGTGGTGGTATTCCCAGCGAAGTGTCCACCTCTGGGACCATCGTGGAGATCCTTCAACACCTTGTTTGCATCTTCATGTTCAATACATATGAAAAGTACCCCATCATAATTCATGCGGAAGATTACCGAATTTATGAAGCGATATTATGCCGATTTTAGTCTAAGAAATCTTCTTTCCTTAGGGTTTAGGTTTTCTGGGCAAGTTCTATGATGCAGGATATAAGTTAGTTTCCCATAACAAGACTCATGCCTTGGGGGAACATACAAATATTTACTACACCATAACGCCAATTCATTCTCCCTCCTGGAGTCTCCATTTACCTGGTCTTTGGCTTCAGCGGCCAGTTTACACAATCCCTGTCCCTTAACTAGTTTGGCAGGTTTTATATCTAGATCAAATTCTTGGACAACTTCCATCCAATTTCCTCTTCTTTCTCCCATCTCTTGTTGAGTGAATAGGGATTAGACTGCAAGATGAGGCACAATGACTTTGGTGTTATTTTTTAGGATGTAAGATATGAAATGTTTTATTGCTTTGTACACCGCATAGGCTTGTTTATCTATAGTAGGGTAATTTAGTTCGGCCCCTTGGAGATTAGTGCTCATAAATGAGATCGATGCCTCATTGTTGTCATCATCCTTTTGAGTTAATAATGTAGCTAAAGATTGGTTGGAGGCAAAAGTATAGAGGAAAAAATCTTTGCTAAAGTCGGGACTTCGCAACACTGGAGCTTGAGCTATTGCAGTCTTAATATTGAAGAAAGAAATTTTCCGTACGTCATCCCAATTAAATTCAAGATCTTTGTGGATCATTTTTTGTAAGGGTTTGATATTTTCAGTGAAATCATGGGTGAGCTTCCTCACAAAATTGATTTTTACAAAGAAGGATTGCATAGCCTATTTGTTGTGGGGTAAGGGATGTTGAGTTATTTCCTTAATTTGTTCTGGGTCTATGCAAATTCCTACTTGATATATAATATGACCTAGTAATTTCCCTTCCTCGACACCAAAGATAGTTTTCTTAGGGTTTAAATACATACCATATTTTCTACACCTTTAGAAAATATGTGTTAGATATTGGATGTGGTCTTCTCTATTCTTTCAATACACAGTCATGTCATCCAAATAAACCACTACACACTTGTTGATTAATCCCTGAAAAGCCACGTCTATAGCCCTCTGGAAGGTTTCCCCTACACTAATTACCCCAAAGGGCATGCGTTTATAAGAAAAGGTTCCCCACTTGGTTCGGAAGGTAGTTTTCAATTGGTCTTCCTCTTAGACTAGAACCTAGTTGTAACCTGAAAAGTCATCTAGCAGGGAGAAAATATCAGAACCAGATACAGTCTGGAAAAGTTGTTCCATTTGTGGGATTGGGTATTTTTCCTTTTCTGATGCTCTGTTGAGGTTTTTGAAATCCACACACAGGAGGATCTCCCCAGAATTTTTCCTAACATGAACCAGTTTTTGTACCCAAGTGGATTGTCTAACTTGAAAGATAATTTTAGCATCTAGTAATATCTTTAACTCCTGACATATGAGGGGCTCTAGGTATGGGTGGTACTTTCGGAGATTCTGTTGGAAGGGTTTTACTCTAGGTTTTAGCGAGATTGTGTGTTGGATAATGCGAGTGTCATAAGTTTTCATATCTCGGTAGGACCATACAAAAACATATTGATATTATCTAAAGATCTTGAGATAGGATTTCCTTTCCTCTTTAGATATTGTCTTTCCTAGATTTATATTCATAGGGTTTTCCGGGGTTTCTAGATTTATAGTCTCGTACATGGGACACAAGCTCCCTATATTTGTGTTTTTTGACCTTTTAAATCTCTCCATTAAGTCAAAGAGGATATCCAAATTGGCTACTCCCTTTGGTATCGTGTGAGACTTTGGTTTTTTATCAGAGTGATTTGTTTCACTTCTTTGTTCATGTGGGTTGGTTTCTACTAGTTACTCTTGGAAAAATTCATCGTTAATAGCCAGGTCTTTAAAATTTTCCTGATTGGTTAAGACGTTTATAATCTATTCATCTCCTTCAAAGACCTTCCAATTAGAAATATTGTTCGGCAGTGATGGTTTGTAGAGCAGTTCCATAGTGAACTGAGAGGCTTCATAGTCTTCTAAAGGGGATAGCCTCGAGGCAGCAGTGGCCAGGGAATCAACAAGAGTATTATTTATTTTGGGGATCGTCGTAATGTGGAAGGCTTCCAAATGTTCTATTATCCTAAGCACTTCTTGTTGATAATTCCTCAGGTGGGGAGAGTTGCAATGTATAGTATTCTTTACTTTCCTAACGATAATTTCAGAGTCTCCAAAATTTTTTAGTTCTTTAACGTTTAAGTCTATGGTTTTCTTTAGTCCTTGAACTGAAGCTTTATACTCAACAATATTATTAGTGCATTAAAATTCCAGTCTGCAAGAAAATAAATTACGCTTCCCCTTTGGATCAATGAGGAAACATCCTGCTCCCAAACCTTCTTGCGATTTAGACCCATCAAAGTACAGCGTCCAAACTTGTGAGAGAGAACCATTAGCTTCTCCATGCCTACTAAACTCCTCCTCTCCACCTATTTTGTTTGTTGTTTCCAATAAAGGTTCTTGAAAAAAGAGGGTTTCTTCCACTGCTACCGGTAGATTTACTTGAAAAGTCATTTCAGAGTTCTGAGTAAGAAGTACGTTAGATGAGAGAGGGGAGAAATCACTGAAATCATATTTATAGGAGTAGTTTCCTAGCATGGGGAAATATGCCAACAAGGGTTCATTGAAGGCCTCTAAGTCGGTCATAATATGTTTGAGATACCTTTCCCTATTGATCCTAATCATGTTTGTGTGTCCCTTTAATGGAAACCAAAGGTGAGCCCAGTTCGTGCTAAAGAATCCATTTAAATTTTCGGACCAATCTCGACTAAGTAGCAGACCATAAGCTTCTGGTATATCCACTAAAATGATGTTAATCACTGGAACAAATTTTGGGTGTGTAGCCATTCTGATCATGACATCCTTGAGTTCTTCAATAAATTTTACCTGAGTTATCTCTAATTGTATAGCGTGTTTGTCACTTTTGAGCGAGACTGCATTTAGTTTCTTGCAAATAGATAACGACATAACATTAAAGGATGCCCCTGAGTCAACTAAACAATTATGGAGGTTTATGTTGAAGACTTCAAACGTTAAGAGGAACGGTGGGAAAAAAGACTTTCCTTTTCTATCTACAAACCATGCATTCACATTTGGTTTATTTTTTATATCTGTGGGGGTTGGATTTTCCCCTTTGTCAGTGCTTGTTATAGAAGTTTCTACCGAGTTCATGGATTGTAACATAAAGTACTTTTGTTGGGGGATTCTACACATGTCCATGACCGATACATTTTCCTTCAATATTTTTAGATCTTCTACTATGTTGTAGTTTATATTGGGTGATTCTCATGTATGGGTGTTTATAGGATTTCATTGGGAGACAAAAGGTGGTTTTGGGTGATCAAATGTTTGTTTTCCTCTCGAAGTTTGGGAAATGGTAAGTTCATTTGAGACCGTCTGACCCCTATTTCACATTTTCATAGCCAAAACCTCAGTGGGTGGTTCTTGAACCTCAAATATATCATCGAAAGGCATTGGCAAGTCAAGATCCCACAACATCATGGTTGTTTCTTCCGGTGGGTCAACTTCTTCCCAATTGACAATAATCATCAGTGAGCCGCTTGATTGTTAGGTAAGGGAAAATTTGTCTGAGAATCGATTGGCCATCAAATTCATGGCATGCACCCATTGTGGACAATCTCTTTCAGAATGTTTATATTGATTATAGGTATAGAAAGAGTCGGATGCTACATTTCCCAGGTCGATGTTTCAGTTTGTTGGGGGAGGTTCAATTTCTTTGAATGGTGGGTTTCTTTTTAAAAAGGATTTATAGGGCCTTTGGCCTTGGTTTCCTTCCCGTGCACTTCTTATCATGTCTACAATTTCATTTGACAACTTCTTTATCATCCGTTGTAGGTCTTACATGTCTCCACTTCCCTTTTCAGGACCTTGTTTTGTTTGTTTCCTTGGGGGTCTAGTAAAAAAGAGTCCTCTCCTGGGTGGAGGTTGATCTTCCTTCTTAACTAGTGAGACCTGGCCCTCTTTGCATCCCTTCATTTGGAATTCAATTGTTTTGCCTTCCTCAAAAGTTTCATCTAGGGTATGCTTGGCAGCCCTTTTTACAAACATGGAAATAGAAGTAGGGAGAGCATTAGCGTATACTTCAATTTGCAACTCCTTAGTGGGTTTAGCTTCGGGTTGAAATTTTCTTAGGATAGTGGTGAATCGTTGATTTAAGTATTTAACCTTTTATTTTTAACTCATGGTGGGGGAGAATAGTTCAACCATTAAATCTCATATAGTGGTTTCTTCTACAAATTTGTCTAAAAAATCCTTTTGAAACTTCGTGCAACTAGTTATGGACCCTACATGCAAGTTAAAATACGACATTGAGGCTGAATTCTCAAAGGTATAGGGAAAGAACCTACATACTACATCCTCATGTTGGACATTCATAAGTCTAATAAATAGTATTAACTTTTTAATGTGGTCTTTAGGCAATCTAGAGGTTTCAAGGTCGAACTTGGGAAGTAACTTTTCTAGATGTCGAGGGAGCTTATGTACCCATTGGGGGATTTCTAGAGAATCTCTGGCCAACCATGGTTGATTATTTTGATGGTTTTTCCCCCTCTCTTCATTATGATCATTGTTATCCTCCATGTCATCTAACTCCAAAGCTGAGTGATCCGAGTTAAACCCTTCCTCGTTCGATTCGAAATTGTCGAGCTCAGAGTAGTTACCAGTTGGTGTTTTAGGGATCGGATTAAGGGGATGTTCAATCTTGGTGGGGGATAAATCTATCATGTATTCTACTGTGTGAACAAAAACCTGGCTGGAGGTGTCAACCACTGGTTTGCTTACTTGTCTTCTATGAGGAAGTAACATAGCTAAGGGTAGTGATCTAGTTTTATGGGCGTAATACCTTGTGATTCTTATGAACTGGTTCACTTCCTTGTGGGGAAGAGCGTAAGGTATTTCATGGAATATATATTCTTCCTCTTGTTGGGAAGATCGTAAGGTATTAAGGAGTAGTCAGTGTATGTGGGTTGTCTTGAGAATGACTAGCCATGCATGTGGGATTTTTTGAATCTATAGGCTGTGTGAAATATTATATCAGAGATATTATTATCCATTCATTCAACATGCCCTCCTTATAGCACTACTTATGTTGAGGGGTCCTATATCCCTTTAACTCAACAATAGGAACCAAACTAGCCACAACGACCCAATTAGAATCTATAGCGTTTGATGGTGGAATGGTTCTCCAGATCTTTCAATCCAGCCAATTAATTGATGGGATTTACTTAGTGATTTACAAGATATCTTCTTATGAAATCTCCTCCTTTAGTTTAAACGTTATTTTTTTGTATTTTCTTTACTATATGGGTATGATAAAAGATGTGTGCTGGTATAAAACAACTAGTAAAAGGGGGGGAATCTTAACTATTGAAGAAGGATGAGCTTGGGATAACCCTTGTGCTCAAGCATGTAGACAACGATAGCCACACACGTGACAATCCTAGTACTAATACATTAACTTGATGGCATTTCAATTATTGACTGAGATACAATTATCGAAAGAAAACATGCATGCAATAAAATGATGGAAAGACAAATAGTTTCCTTAGCTCTAGCATTAATCACACATTAACACAACGATTTGCCTTCATCATTAGAGACATGAATTACAAAAATATTGAAGAAGCTAACTTATCAACAGATTAAAAAATTCTTACTCATTATATCATCCATTAATGAAGTAAAGTAGGAAGTAATTCCTCCTCAGATCCAATCCCACACCACCTTTGATGAAAAACATAATTTTTTCTCCGATCCTAAACCATCGACCTTTACTAAAAGGTCAATCCCCTTATTTATAATGAATAATTAACTAAAAATAGCTATTAAAAGTGTAAGATAAGTAAAACAAAATATCGCCACATGGTTCTTTCATCTCTCCGTCTTCTAGGAATCATCAAATAGTTTCATTGAAGTGGATGACTCTTCTCATACTCTGACCATTTGATGAAGAGTTCCTCGCATGTGTTGGCATATGGGAACCTATGTTGTTCCATTAGGTCCGAAAGGATTTCTTTTACTTCTACTACATGTGCTCGATACTTGACTATTTTGACACTTAACCACTGTAAAACTACTCGAGCCTTGATCAAACGCTCCATGAACTATTGTACCTGAATTGTTGTATATATGTTGTCCATGTTGAGTCTTATTTTGCATGTTTCTTGACTATGTCATGCAGGTCGACAAATTCCTTGGGTGAGACAAATTATGGGAGGTCGATGTCCTTCATCTCTCGGTTAATTTTTACCCAGCTCCTTTCGAAATCGACCCATTTCTCCTGAATCTCCCGTTGAGGTGCCTGGGCCATTTTCACCCAATATTCGACCGCTTTACTGATCCGATCTATGCTGATGTCCCTCAGCACCTAAATATTGTTCTCTTTAGCATCTCAGTCCTTTTTAACCATGCCGATGTAATCAATCCTTTCCACTACTTGGTGAGTCTTCTCATACCACCTTTCCATGTCCTTGTAGGTGGCTAGAGCCATAAGGGTATCTCCAACATGATGATACTTGTGAAACATTTTGAAGGACTAGACCTTTATGGTCATGATTTCTGAGTCGACCTGTCGAGAACTTGAATTCAATTTGGCTCAACCCTTCTTGTTTGGCTTGAGCCGTGCCCTTTACCAGATAAAACCCTACATGGAAACCATAGGGTATGAAGTCCTATTTTTTGTCCTTGTATAGTGTGGCATTATAGCCCTACAAGATGGTCTGATATCAAATTTATCCTACAATGAGCTGGTCTGGGATGTGAGAGAGGATTATATGAAGTGCTCTGGTGGCCCCGAACACCCTGATATAGGTTGAGTGTTCATCCAAATACTAGTTTCCTACCTTCGCTACCATTTTTCTTCATTGTTGCAGATAATCTTAGGAATTCCTTCTTAAATATAATAAAATTAATACGAGTGATGAATTCATCGCAAATGAGTGTGTGGGATTTTTTTATACATGTTCTCCCATAATATGTTGAAATAAATGCAGACTGGGAGTTCTGCAACATGCCATCTCAAATTCATGTCAGCGAAGACATTTATCGCACAGATGACATCGAGGAGGTACGAGGCCATGTGGAAAGTGGGTGTTTCCCCTTCATTCGAATTTTGAGCCTATTGTACACATATGCTCAATTGTCTGGAAATTATCGCTCCCTAGTTGAAGTTGCTTCTAGAGATTACCACTATGTAGGACAAGGGTATCCATGCTTCCGAGAACTTGGAGCAGTCCTTCTCTCCATATAATCTGTAGATGAGAGACATCAAATAGATGTATGGTTCCCTCAACTTAACCATCCCATACCATCCATTACTCCATTTGGTAAACTTATTGTCCTCCTTCCACCATGAGGCCATTATATGGTTGGTGTCATGGAATTCGTAGAACTTCACCATGAAGTCTCTGTTTAGTCGCTCTTCTAGGTCTCTGAGATTATAGTATTTATGGACTTCTTTTACGAGGAAAATTCCAACACACTCACCATTCTCATTGTTGATTAAACATGTATGTGTGTATGTATGGTCTATTAGCCACTTCAGAATCTATATGCAAGGGAAAATCGGGGTTTTGTTGGATACCATGTGAAAATATGGCCTTCGTATGTTTGGGAACACTTGGTCATCAAGCGCCCTTACATCCAGGTCGTTGTGTGGGATATACTATTGGTACTCCTCTCGGTTGATTTTGTTGAAAAGGGTTAACCACTGTGGGAGCATTACTTTGGATCTAGTTCCTGCTTTTGTATCACCGAAGACTGGAGGCTGCAGAAAATATTTCTTTGTTGAGGTTTTGATGACCGGCTCTGCCCTGTGAGTGCATTCTAGATGCTTCGCTGCACCAAGAGAAGAGCCTTCACCTGTCTCATCTTTCTTTAGCTTGGGTGATATTGGTGAGCGTTTGGTGGTTGGATTTCTCGATGACATTTTACCTACAGTTAGAACATAGTTTAGAGATCGTGTAAGAAATCAAATGCATATATAAATCACGACCACTGATTTGACAAACTTGAACACATACCTCTGCAGCTTGTTTAACCTTTTTTTGATGATCTAAGGATCAACACAGTCTCGAGACACTTTCTCTGCTTTTTTGGATGCTCTGGAATTCAAACTTGTGAGAATAATGAAATTGTTCAAAACCATTCTAGAGATTTAAACAAGGATGAACTTATCTTGTCGCATCATCCATTCAATTCGGGTTATGATTGTAGTTTTATTAAATCTGCCTCTAGGTCATCAGAGACATTTAAAATTAAATTGGGTCATGGATTGACGACACAGGCACGAGTTGTAACGTGGATTATCGAAGATTTAAAATTTGTGTTGTTCAATTGACCCATAAGGTAGAAACACATGCAGGATGAAGCATTAACTGGTTTATTAAATGTCATAATTTGATTGTATCCTATGTTGAAAACATCTCATCGTCTCGCTATTCTAGTCGGTGATTCAGTGGTCCAGATTTTTCTTTGAACACTTGTCGTTGATATCTTCTTGCAAAAGATCTAATGCCAATTGAGTGTGTCATACATAAATGATGTGGAAAAGCTGACTAGGAGGTGGCTAGGACCCATGGAACCTTAATATGACTCAGGAATATACTAGGCTGTATGACACTCTTACGTGATAAAGATACATGGAACTCAAGACTGGTGTTTTCATCTACTCGTGTTAATCAGAATAGGGACTTTCTTTAAGCTATACGTTCTAAAACCCACTCCTATATTTTCGACATCGAAAAGTATCAAGGATCAACGATCGACGATAAACCTACCTAAGTGCTCTCAGATCGACTCTCTTGAAAAAGTATCGATGTCAAAAGTGTATCGGGGATCAATGATTGGCAATATGCTTGTCGCAGACAAAAATGATTTTTTTAACCTTTCTGGATTTCCACGACCTCGATAAAGCGCATCGGTCGTCGGCTATCGGTGATTTATTTATGGCCTTTGTCCATGTCTATCCTTCCCATATTGTGCCACTGTCGATGGGGATCAACTGTCTCTTGAAAATTTGTGGTGAATCACTTACGCAAACCAAATACACATTCTATCGAAGTCGATGGTGAATCGATGCTCAACAACTATTGTAACTATGTGGCCACCTTACTTGCTTGAATTTTTCCAACATCGAACATAAGTGCATTAGGTGAAATGTTAGATGCATATTCTTAGTTTGGATGCAAGTTATTTTAGACATGAGGTTTCATAAGCTCAAATAGACCTGAATTGATTGATAAGAGTCATGAAAACAAAAAGCAAAGATAAACCATTCCCCCCAGTGAAATCAATTTAGACAGTAAAAGAAAATAAGTGGTACCCAAAAAGTGATAAAATTTCATAAGGCTTTTAGGCTGTGTTGAGCACTCTAAAAAACCTACCAAGATAAATCACAAGCCCAAATTCCCTTGCAGGATTTTTAAGGGTGATCACCTTCTTAAGGATTTCCCTGGTCTTCCCAAGATCTTAGAAGTGTGGTCTACAAGTTCCCAACAACCTGTGTAGTTAGATGCATTTGGTAATGCTGGTGACAACCCATAAAATAATAATAGTAAGGTTGGAAGTAAGAAAGGTAGAGTGAAGTTTCCTTGTAGGTTATGTGAAGGAAGTCTTTTAACTTACCTTTTCCCTCGTATGGATGAGGCTTCACATTTGTTGGAAGAGATCGTTGTTTCCCCAAAAAAACTTCCAACTAGTTACTGTAAGATTTCTACCGAACAACCATTCGTTGATATAGTGATTGATATGATTCGATCATCATTCGATCCTACTCTTTCCCACTTGGATATTGAAGTTCAAGTGGTCAAACCAATTCCATCATCAGTATTCGACCCCACTCTTCCCTTGGAGAGTGAAGTTCAAGTGGTTGACCCGATTCCATCATCGGTCAATCCCACTCTTTCCTTGAAGAGTGAAGTAGATAAATGTAAGGTCTTTCTTGTTACTACTGATTATTTTGGACAAGGGGGAATTCCACCCATTCCAATGGAACCCGCTCCAAGTAATAAGGTAATTTCCTTTGATTGGAATAGACTGGAGACACCTCGTTTTCCTTCCTAATTGATTTTCCAAATCATTGCGCAAGTTTATGATATAAATATTTGTCACTCTATTATAGACAAAGGTTCTTTCATTATCCTTGTATCCTCAAATGCTTGGCAATCTCTAGGTTTACCTCAACTTGTGTCCAATACTCAGAATCTGTTGGATTTTAACAGAAGAGCCAGTGAATATTTAAGGATCCTTCCTCGGTTACCTATTACCTTAGGAGGGAAAATTGTCCATATTGATGTGATGGTAGTCCAAGGCTCCTTGGATTTTAATTTTTTCCTCGAGAGGGACTATATTTATGCTATGAAATTTGTTGTGTCCACACTCTTTCGAAGGATTGGTTTCCTGCATAATGAAAACATTGCGACCATTGAATAACTTTCATTTGTTAGCCCTCATATGATCGCCAACCATCTAAATTCCCTGAACATTCCTTATATGCAAGCAATATCCACCGTGCCATAGGTTAATTATGTGGAAACATGTCCCATGATTTCAACTACCAATGAGAAGGAGGCTCTCACTATATGCTCATATTATTTGGATTTAAATTTGACATTTGACATGGTAAACCACTCATTAGGGACCTTGGAGTATTCTCTTCCTCCCGTTAATCCAATTAAGTCCCTTACCATGTATTCCTTCTAGAGTATTGTTCTTCCATCTGATGAAGAACTCTTGGAAGCCATGGTAGGGAGTAATGAGCATAACTTATTTTATGGTTTCAATATCGTTAAAAAATGAAACCATCCATGAGCATGGTTTATTTTTTGGTTTCAAGCTCGTTAAAAAATGAAACCAACTACGAGCATAGTTCCCGTTTCTATGTCAAGCTCACTAAAAATATGAAATAGAGGGTAACGAGCATAGTTCTTGTTTTTGTTTCAAGCTCGTTAAAAAACTAAATAGATCCCCCTTCGATTGAGTTGATTCCTTCGCTACATCTTGTAAATGTTGAGTCGAGTATTTCACTAGATCTCATAAACATTGAGTCGAGTCTTTCTCTTTATCTTGTAAAATTTAAGTCGAATATTTCACTAGATCTCGTAACTAAACCTTCATTTCATCTGCCTATGTCAGTTGATACTCTTTCTTCCTCTGGTGAAAATTTACCTATCAGTAACCAGGACTATAATCGGGTACATAAATTGGCAACAACATAAGAGTTGGAAGAAGAAACAAATCTTGGAGGGCATGTCTCTATCCTTTAGACATCATTCTTGAGTTAAATCACCAACGTTTCAAGCTGGGGTCAAAGTACCAACCACCCATGGATATCACCTGAAACCTTTGGAATTTTTGTTGGGAAGGAACCCATTAATGCGGTTTCAAAATGAGCATAGTTTATTTTTGGTTTCAAGATCGGGTAAAAATGAAACCAACCTTTAGCTTAGTCTTTGTTCTTTCTTGTTCTTGTAAATACATGAGAATAGATTACCAAGATTAGTCTTTTTTCTTTCTCATGCTCGCAAATACATGAGAATATATTACCGAGTATACTTTTATCACTTTTTAAAACTTGTAAAATATTTACAAAAAATGAACTCTTTGGACTCTCCTTTAAGCTCTTTTCAGACTCTCTAAACATGAAAAGATTGTCGAGTGATCTTGTCTCCTTTCACACTCGTTAAAGGATTTGAAAGGGAATATTTCAAGTGGTATTTTATCTCTTTTTCATGTAAGTTTTAAACGTGTGAAGTAAAGCAATGCACATATATTATTAAGAAAAACATAAATTAATCAATGGCTCATACACATAGTACACAGAGATTTCCATTGGAAACCCTTAACCGAGAGAAAAACTTTCAACTCTTCATTACATTAATTTCACCATTCACCATAAAATATATACAATGTTTTTATGTATTTCATAGATACCAAAACCCTAATCCCTTAATCTAGTATTAATTTAGAAAACCGCTAAAAATAGCAAAATCCGCTAAAATAGCAAAAAATGCCGCCAAAAAAAAACAATTTGGGGTTTTGCGTGTAACCAGGGGGGTCCAACCCGCCCCCCCCCCCCCCTGGGACTCCCCTAGGAAGAGCCTGACACAAATGACACAAAAATATAAGGAATTTGGGATCGTCATATGTAATTGTCGAATCTGATGTGCCCACACACACACATGCAAAGAATATAACACATACCCAAAATTTCGTCCTCATAAGATTAATTATGAAAAATGAATACTCTAGTCAATCATGTCTAGAAGAGTTCTCCCTTATATTATTTTACACTTTTTCAGGCTTGGGAGACTAAATTTACGAAAAATTTACCCTTAGATTCTCCTTTAATATATTTTCAGACTCAGTAAACATGAAAAAACCATCGATATTTCCTTCTTTGGGCTCATAAAACATGCATTGAAGGACCCATTAATTAGGATCAAAACCTTACCTCTTCAGGTTCGTTAAACATGTGAAGAGGAAATTACCGAAGGTGAGTTATACCGAGCATTTGTTATCCTACTCAAGCTCATTAGAAAATAAAGAGGTACTCATCTATCTGGATGGGGGGGGAATTTGGGAAGTGGGTCAATCTTTTGAAACACTAAGACAATCATTCTTAGTCACCCTTCAACATGGAACCTGTTTTTATTCTTCTTAAAGTTGGGTAATCTGCTTGTCTCTGAGTCACACCAATTATGTGTCATCATACTCTTCCGACTCCTACAAAGAGAACCTTTGGTTGTCGTCACATTATGTTTGGATCCATGCCTCTTCAAGTCAATTATTCCAAGTCACTTGTCGTGCTGCGCAATGTTCAAGGGAAGTATCAACTTCAATCAACCTCTGCAATATTATCCATTTTCATACCTATGTCATTTTGTCCACATTTTCTCTATCATCTCAAATCACTATCCTAATCAATTTCATGCTAATAATGGGGGATACATCATAAACCTCCTTCAACAAATTTGTTCCTGTCAAATTCAACATATTATCCAAGAGTCATACTTAGAGACCAATTATTTCCTTGGAGCTTGCATGCCTCAATGGAAGGTTTCCTTGCTTTCGACAATAGGTTTACATCATTTACCTATGATCGAAATATTCTGTCGAATGTTCAACTTCAACTCATTGATTCACATTTTTTGGATTGTAATAAGGTACCTTGCGAGTCATTTTCATTAATAGTGATTTTCCTCGCACTTGTTAACAATATACATTAATGACTAGTGATCAAGTGGTTTCTACCATGTTCGACATCAACACATGTATTCACATGGTTAGAATCATACTGGTTCGAGATCATGATGACTACCCTAGGTATTGTTTTTGGCACCTACTAGTGTTATGTGCCTAACCTGGGTTGCGATGGAGGATAATTGTACTGATGTACACTGCCACATATACCCACATTGTATTGGTCTGTGGCTATGTTGTTGTCATAACATAGCTCCATTATGTAAAATCTCATGGATACAACCTGATCAATTCATTGAGGTATGGATCCACGTTGTATGTTTAGTGGCCATATCCTTGGTCGTTGTTGTTATGGATCCGCAGTGTATTGGTCGACGACCATGATTTAAGTCCATTTTGTATCAAGCATGTGAATTCCTACCTCAGGATGATTATATATATGTTTTTTGATGTTTGTTTGTAACTTCCATACTGTTCTCATATTCCAGCACCCCTTGGTGCACATCATTTTGTAAAGAGTTTCAGACATCAGTTTCTCTTCTGACCTCACACTTTAGGGGGCATCTGTTACACACCAAATTTACACACTACTAAGTGGCACACTTATGTATCTCATTCTACTAAGTGTTGCACTTATGTATCATTTATGTAGGTGTTGATTTTCCATGTTCCTAAATGCCACACTTATATTCTACTAAGTGTCATAATTGAATGTCACAACTCTATCATCATGTGAAAGTGTTGGTCATGTTACCTAGACAAATTAGGGGAGAAAACCCATCACATGGAGGTATAAATACACTATATCATCATGTGGAAGTGTCTATCATGTTCCCCCAAAAAACTAGTGAAGAAAAATCATCATTTGAAGGTCAAACAAACAATTTTACCTTGAGTTTTTGACCATTTTTTATGACTAATTCCCCCCTTCCCATACATAGGGAGCATAGGTCCCTTGGTGACACTACCTAGTCCACTGTATGGGAGATTCAGTGACACTTTGTGCTAATCCTTTGGGGAGCGTTAGTTTGGTTACAACCAATTCCACCAGTTTTGGAGGAAAAGTTATGGGATGTGTTATATCCCTAAAATGCCCTATTCATGCATACATGGACTTGGCCCTCTTACTTTCATTTTTTGCCAAAGCAATACTAAGAATATCTTCTTAAAAAACCATTTTTTAGAATATGTACGTTCCCTGTACCATTACATCCCATGTACATATGCTTGTTGCACCATCAAAACTCGCGTACATACGCATGTTACACCATTACAACTTGTGTATGCTTGTAAAAGTTGCAAAAAATAAAAAGTTGCAAGGAATTCATTGAAATTCATGAGCTATTAGAGGTTTGCCAACTAATCCACCTTCTATAACCTATCACCCAGCCAAATAACCATCCTTTTGTCATATAAAAGGAGGTGTTTGTGTCTCATTTCCAAGATAATCATAAGAACAATGAAACTCTACCCGATTTCACTTCCCCTCCTTGCCCATGATATTGCTGCCTTTTGTGAGACATTGCCTCAACATTACCTCATTAGCCCCTTATACCTCCATTTAACCCATTCCCTTCCATAGAAGTGATCATAAGGTTGAGAGAAGTTAATTCAAGGTGCACTTGGAGCATGGTAAAGAGGATCCTGGACCAGGTTCGCGAAACGGTGGCCGACTCAAATTGTAAGGTATAATATTTGTACTATGAATAAAGGAATCACATTTTCCTGTCCTAAATGATGGTGTCTTGAGTAATTTTATTGATTTATACTTGACATTTTACATATAAGCCTAACTTATATAGAGAATAGCATGCTTGTAGTTCTTTGTTTGCCTATCTTTGGATGCAGGTCATCCCTGAAAGGAGACGTGCAATCAGTGTAACTTCCAAGTGTGAGGAGATCATCACCAGACGTGGGATTAGAGGTATAGTGATGCAGGCTAGAGTGTTCTCACGACCGTCTTCCTCGTCACGCTCTCCTACTCACAGGATTGTTCTAATCCCCTCTTCGAGTCGGATTAGCTCCTTGGACTCCCACATGGAATCCCTTCGAAAAAATTGACCTACAGGTCTTTCCTTTCCTGTCACGGTCTTCTGCACACGATCGTGTCTTTTCCCAACTCAAATTCGAGGTTTTGGGGTTTCGTGTTCCCCGTTGTCGGGAGTCCCTACTCTTTCCAACTCTCGATCGTCGATACGGCCCTTTTCACGTTAGCCCTCCTGACTATACTATGGCTCTATGTGACCACCTTCTTTATGACCGCAGTCATATACCTTTTCGAGGTTTCGGTCCTGTCGATGCCGAAATGCGTATGTCCACAGGACTCACGATATGCCGATCCCCGATGCGCCAATCCTCTACGCGCTAGCCCTCCTAGCTCAGCCCCTGATCCACACGACCACAACTCCACAAGACCCCAGCTTTGTCTTGTATCAGGGTTTTGGTCTTCGCGTTTCCGGAAAGCATAAATCCATTGCTTCCGGAATCCCCGATCCTCTGAATCACCGATGCGCTCCTTTATGTGCTAGCCCCTCCCAGCTATGCCAAGATCCACATGACCACCAACCATATACTCCACTGTCGGGATTTCGGGCTTTCCAATGCCAAGACGCTTATGTCCTTGGGACTCGTGATATGTCGAATCCCGATATGACGTCAGCTAGGCCCCACAACACGGAGCTCTCGCCTTTTCATCATTCGCAAAGTCGAATGACTTCCTCTTCCAACCTCCGGTGCCCGAGTCCCCAATGTGGGTAATCTCGTGACACGCATCCATTCCCAAATGAACGGTTCAGATCAAGTCTCACTAATTCGGGGTTTCTGGTGTCGAGTGACTCTCCTCACGTCCTCGATATCCCCGATATCCCGAGTGCCAATGCCTTTTGGGATTCTCACTCTCCTGTTTGTTAAGTTAAACCCCGTGCAGCTCCCAACCGATCTGACAACTATCGGGTATTATGCTCTAGATCTAACGGCTCAGATTCATTCTCCCGTGCGCTTCTCCGGTTACTCCCTGCGCGTTCTCTTCCTTCCCCACTTAGAAGAATTTTTGATTTCTCAAAGGCCTCGACCTTTGCCTGTTTTCTTCTCTGCAAACTCCCGAACCTTGAGCTTCGTCGTGCATATGAAAATGCTGCCCCTCTTGAGCTTCTATTCCCGATTCTTCCAGGGATTCTCTGACTCCTGCACTCCTTGCAGAGTATTCTCATGCACACGCTGGTGCTATCTCTTCTGAGCCTTTGCAAAAACTCAAACCCCTTCTTCTCCTTCAGATGGAGAATGAAATGGATGCCCTCCTGGCTATCCTTCTGCTCAAGCAACTGCTTGTTGAGTCTGTCTGCACATTAACTCAAATTCCCACCTGGCAGAGTATCTTCTCACAGAACATTCGACAGTTCTTTCCTCTTGTGCACCTAGGCACTTTCTCAATGCCCACCTGGAAGAGCTCTCAGAATCCTCAGTGATTTTGGTTCTCTTGAACTCACAACAGAGTCCTTCTTCTGTGCACTCCTTTCCCTGTCTCAATGCCCACCTGATAGAGCTTTCCAGAATCGTCAGTGATTCTGTTTTCTTCTTTTCGGACTCACAGCAGAGTTCTTCTCCTTGCACCACTGTGCATGCACTCAATGCCCACCTGGCAGAGCTTCACAGAATCCACAGCAGAATTTTGTCTACAACTGTGTCTCTCATACACATCCTTGCCTCCAAGGTATTCAACAACCTTGAGGTCTTTTTTTGAGTTGTTGACTCCAACTCCTGTGCCACAACACGTCTCTGTCTGAATCCAAAGAGTTCAGAAATGCATCCACTGTGCACGGCTCTTAGAACCCGCAGTGTTCTGCCACACCCTCCTGGTGTGAAGCCTCAAAGACCTTCAACCCTGGAAATCAAACACACTCCCTGTAAATGCCTAACATACATCTACAACATAAAATGGAACACACACAGACATTCACATAACACAGAACATATGCAGGAAAAATTGCTTCTGATTATATTAAAAATGGCGAATGCCTATATTTTCAATGGTGTTCCTGAGCACGGCCTGTAACAAGGTCTTGGTTCTTCTCTTCTCATCTTTACTCAACTCTCTCCTCTTACAACCATTACATCTTAACTACTTTACAAAATGAGATATCAAATCTCTTTTACCTGAGGGAGCTCTTCAAGCGCTTCCCTCCAACCTACCTACCCTATTAAATTGCATTGAATGGGTTGTCTAGTCCAAAATCGGATCTAGATCTCAACCATTACACACATTAAAGGCCGATCTACTCTATGCCTGCACAAAGGCACGGCTTCCCAGCTCAACAGCTTAAACATTTAATTACATTAAATTCAAATTTCAAATGAGGACTGCGCCTCTCTTCAGCTTGAACGCACGTGCTGGACGTGGCTGGCTGGCTCACGTGGAGAGATGCTCCTGCATCATATAGTTACTCGATATCTTCTCTCTTTTCTTTCTTTATATTAGTTTTGGTATGTTTGGGGTAGTATATAGAATTGATTAGATTTTAGACAATTATTCACTTTGTCTACATATTGAACCTCGGTGTAGTTAAAGGGGTGTTTTTCTCACTAAAACAACTGGCGACCATATTGGGGAAGCCTCTAGGCTTTGTTAGGGGATTTTGGGTTGTTTTATTGGTTTGTTTTCCTTTCAAGTTTCTTTCAATTTTCTAAGTCTGTCAAGGGTTCTCGTCACCTTCAACTGAAATATGAGTTGTCCCTGCCCTCTAAGAATTCCTGATCTTTTTTTTTTTGGAAATATATAGAGGTGTACGTGCCCTGTCTTGAGTCAGCCCGCGTACATACGCGCTCTTCTCAGTAAATAGCTCACGTACATACACAAGTTGTTAATGCAACAATTTGCGTCTCTGTTTCAAGAAAAGTTTTGAAAAAGGGGGAGTTTTCCTCTTTCTTGATTGAAGTTTACACTTCTCAGGGTTTTCTTGGATCATTCCAGGTCTCTGTTTACAACCATAGCCTAGGTATAGAGTTTGGTTTACTTGTTTTCTTGATTTTCTTTTGTTTACTTTTAAAAAGGTTTTAAGTAAGCTGATGAATTGTAAATATGCCTTCTAGGTTTCTTGATTGAATCCCTACGCTATGCAGTAGGCTAAAGGGTTTTTCCAGACTTGTTTTAGTCTTTTTATCCTTTTTACTTGCTTTGAAAAAAGAAAAAGATTTATTTCAGTTTTTCTCTTTAAAGCATTTAAAAAAAAAAAAAAAAAATCAGTTTGGTAAAGTAGTTAGAGTTGGTTATTTGAAAATAGGAAAAAGAGTATGTTTTTCAATTTCTTTATTGATTTCTTGAAGCATAAGCAGCTTGTAGTTAAGAGAAAGTAGTTTTAGGTTTTCTTTACAATATCTTGAAAAGTTAGTTAAGAAAAGTTGAGTAACAAAGAGTTAGTTATAAATATTTTCTTTTCAATTTGAAGTAATTTCTCTTTCAAGTGATTTAATTTTCTTCTCTTTTTTGTCTCTTTATAACATCATTGATTTCACCACCATACCCTGTGAGTAAATTAAGACTTTAAAAAGAATGCTTAATCTAAAATACACTAGACTTTCTGTTTGTAGGGTCAACCAACTAGTTTAGGGTTAGGGACTTCAATTAGGTTGGAGAGGAAACTCCTCAAGGCTGTTAAATTAAACATTGGAGTGTGAGTTAGGGAGTGTTTATGTCCAGTGTCATAAAATTTATCCAGGATCCCCCTCTAACACAGGGGATAAGCACAAGGTCACATGAGGAAAGGTAGCAGAGATAACCCCTCCAAAGCCGGACTAGACGTAGTGAGGAACACATATTGAGGATTTGTCTTGGGAGTACTATTGAATGCATTTTCCTACTGAGATTTGTGGACCTTGAATCCATTCAATATCCTCTATTGTCTTTCAGACCATTTTCTCTTGATACCCTTGATAGGTTTTGAGACTTGTTATCCTGCTCATTTCAATCTGCCCGACTGTCGACTATACTCGCCTGATGACTAACTACGAGCTAGAAACTTAGTTTCCCATATTCTAGGGACTTACACGGGTGACTGTAGTGGTATACTAAGGTACCTGGGGCATATGTCGTATCACGCTTCGCAGAATATAACCGGAGGGTGCTTCCTTGCTCGAGTTGTACTTACACTGGTTAGTTTCTCTAGTGTTTATTGGTGTAACTGTCCTTCCTACTAGATAATCCACTACTTGATTTGTCTATAGAGAAATTTTAGTGTGTTATTGGTGTTTAAACGCTAGTTAATCCTTACTGTGTCAGTTGATCATTTCACAAGGTGGAATATCAATAGCTTCGTCGGTCGTGAAGGCTTCAAGGCATGTCATTGGTTTTGTTGGAGCCACCTTTGCCACCGTTATGTCAAATAATTGACCAACAAGGGTCGTTCGAAGCGACCAGTCCGTAGGAAACTTTGCTCGAGCCTCCTCCATGAGGATACTATTCAACTCCAGAGGAATCTACCATTTCTTACCTTGAGGCAAAATCTCTCAATCCATCCAACCTTTGATCATCGACTTGTCGGCACCAATATTGATACAAGTTGTCCCTCCTAAGGTGACACCTTCCGAGCGTTAGTTATTTTTACAAGAGGCAATGGAAGCGAATGCTGCTACTTCTTCTGATAGTCCTCATACTCTCGTTTCAACTACCACCAAAGGGGGCATCTTACCTCCTCTCCCACCTTCGCTAGTCCAAACCACAGTGGTCTTGACTCCCTCTACTTTGGGAAGTGGTCTGATATCGTCGTTCGCAGTGACCATTGCTTCGTTTACTCAGAGTGTGATGGGCTCTCCATTCTCATATGGGATGCTCGTATTTGATTCGAACTTAGTTCTTACCTAATCCACCTTACATACCATGGGTGTGGGGGAAGGGAGCTCAAACGATCTCGTGCAAGAGTCCATTGGGGGTGCTTTGATCCCTTTCAATGCTATTGTTATAACCCTAATTTGCACCAGATATGCTTACCTGGCATCAGGCCATCTCAGATTCCTTCTTTTCCAAAACACTACTAAACAACTCTTCTTAAAAATACCCTTTTTAAAGTCCCATGCACCCTACTCCACTACAAACCATGTGTATCTATAGTGTCCACGCTAGCTGACCCAATACAGCCTGTGTGGACCTACAAAAGCATGAAAAAAGGAAAGTTGTTGACGGAACACACAACTTTGACTAAGTTAACTAAACCTTTAGGCCATGCATGGCCGGTCATTCAACCAAATACCTAGCTCCTTCTAGCCTATAAAAGAAGGGGTAAGGGTCCCATTTGAGAGGAGGAAAATCATATTAAAGAAACTCTACCGGAATTCATATTCCCCTTTGCCCAAGATTCTACAACCATTTTGTGATTTCAACGAAGAAGAGAAGCAAGTGTGTTAACAGTTCATGCACAGTAAAAGAGGAGCCTAGGACCAGATTCATGGAGCAGTGGCTGAATTCATCATTGTAAGTTGCTTTAGTGAAGTTAATAAAAAAGAAGTACTTTTCCCATCCCACCATATGAGGTTTTAATTGTTTATTGCGTACATGTTGATTAAATATCTAACCCATTAATCCTTAGATCAAGTGCATGTGGAGTTCTTTGTTTGTATTTTGTGAATGTAGGTCTTCCTTGGGAGGAGATTTGCAGTCAAAGATCGACCAAGCGTGAAGATGGATAGATAATAAATGTCAGAAATAAGGTATGTTCACTTGATCTTCTTAACTGTGTATTTTCTTAAGAATAATGGGGATTAAGTCTGGGATGACGGTAAAAAGTAGGAATCTTTAGGTCTTTTATGCATGCATGATAAAACCCTAAGTGCTAGTCCGTAGGGGGATTTCCCACTCACAACAGAATTGGGGACCATACTAGGGATCTCTCGGGTTTTCTGGGGATACTTGTTGGGTATTTTTAATTGGTTTTACTACCTTTTTTTGAGTTTCTGCAAAAGTCTGAGCTAGTAGGGATGTTGGTCTTCCATACCAGTATTCCCTGCTTTCTTTGCTTG
>JZKD02S1925800.1:39282-61488 GCA_000966675.3 Picea glauca | reverse complement strand
GAAATGGGTTAAGTGACCTAGAAGATGGAGAGTATAAATAGGAGGCAAGGCTCTCTCATTTTACATCACACTTGATAATATTGAATATCTATAGGTGACTGAGGTAAACAAAGGATATCTAAGCCGAATTTCAGAGGGAAGGTGAAGAAAAGAAGGCCGGAATTCAAGGGAGGATAAATTCTTTTGATGATGTTTTCTAAGGTATGTTATTTATAGGTCATCTCACCATTTTCTCAATAAAAAAAATTCTAGAATGATTTAGACCGTGAGATTGATATTCCATTGAGGAAACATATCCAAGTATCTGTGGTAAAAAGTTAAACTTGTGGATCATTTTATTTTTGGAGTTACACTCCGTGGAAAATAGGGTTTGTTGCTAGTCCTGAAATTAGTCTAAAACATGTGTTTCGGGTACAAACGACATAATTGATTCATAACAAATCCAAATTTCGTAAGAAAAAATGTGTTTATTATATTATAGTTTGTATTATGATGTGTAACATTTTTAGATCCATCCAACAAATATTCTGTGTGGGGCACGCTATACAAGGTCGCTCTCTAGAATAAGCCATAATTCAGCAAGGTATGTCATTTTTGCTATAACTCATTTTCTAAAAAGTTCCAAGTAGTGACACCTGGAGGAATTGCATAAAACAAACGGAAGAACATTGTGTACCACTTTCATATCTTTATTCATTACAGGTACATAGTTATGATTATTTCAATTGAGGTTTGTTAACTAATCCCAAACTAGTCATGTGAGACTAAAGAAAAGTTTGATGAAAATGCTAGTCTCTTATTGTGAAAGTTAAGGAAGGTTTTCATGTATGTGATCATATACACTAGGTCTATTACATAGTTACAAATCATATTTGGATGATGAAATTGATGAGGGATTTTGGTTAAGGTACATGTTGGGTATATGGTTGAGACAAGTAGTTGATGAGTTGGCACATACATGAGGTGTATAGTTGATGAAGTTGGTACATATTGATGAGTCATAGTTGATGAGTAGTTGACACATGAGTGGTACATACTTGGTACATGGTTGGATTCACTTGTTTATGGTACAAGTTGATTACAGGTTTTTTGGTACAGGTTGGTGCATGGTCGATGCACTCGTTTACGGTACAGGTTGATTACAGGTTGATGCATGGTTGATGCATGGTTCAGGTTTATTGGTACATGTTTACAAAGGTATATCTCACATTGATAGTGTGACAGTGGTTCCATCATTCTACTTCTACATCAGGGTGGTTGGACAGGGCAAGGACAGGTGGTTGTAGCCTCCTTCTTGTTGTAGCCAGAGAATAGGGGAATTGGAGCTTCCTTCAGGTTGTAGTCTGAGAAACAAGGGGGTTGGAGCCTCCTTCCAGTTGTAGCTGGAAAACAAAAGAATTCGGTGCTTCCAATGAATGTAATTCTTCAAGACATATAAGAAAAAACATTCTATGGTTTTCTCCCACTTTGGGTTTCCACGTAAAACACTGGTGTATTGTGTATGTGTATGATTGTTCATTTGTTCTTTGTTTATTTACTTTGGAGTTATTGGATGATAATGCTACATTGATATAACACTTGGATTATATGTTTAAAAATGATTAAATTGCTCTATTACCGATTCACCCCCCTATTAGTAATCAACCAATTGGAATCAGAGCAGGTTCCTTCAAAAACAGTTTAACCACTGAACAGTAGATCATGAAGAGAAACAAATTATATAAAAATGGAATACAACAGTTCAATGGACAGAAGTATGCATTTTGGAGCATAAGGATGAAAACATATATATAGGCACAGGGATTTGAAATTTGGCAATCAATTGTAGATGGATACACAGCACCAGTAGTGTCGTCAACAAATGACAAAGCAATGAAACTCGGTCAGAATAATTCCAAAGCCAAAAATGCACTTCTGAATGGACTTAGTGAAACAGTATTCACCAAAGTTTCACATTGTAAATCTGCTAAAGAGATTTGGGACAAACTTCAAAATATTTATGAAGGAGATTCAAAAGTCAAAGCAGCAAAGCTTAAAACTTACAGAGGTCAGTTTGAACAACTTAAGATGAAGGAAGACGAGAATATTCTAGCTTTCTTTTTAAGAGTTGATGAAACAGTAAATGCAATCATAGGATTGGGAGAAGAAATAAAAGAATATGTAATTGTTCAAAAAGTACTAAGATATCTTCCTATGATATTTGACCCTAAGATATCAACACTAGAAAAAAGATCAGATCTAAACTCAATAAGCATGGACGAATTACATGGAATATTCACAGCATATGAAATGAGAACTGAACAGGAAAATCCAAATATAAAAGAAGCAGCCTTCAAATCATCCAAAAATTCAAATCAAAAGGGAAGGAAAAAAGAATAATATAGCAGTAGCAGTGACGTCTCGGAAGATGATGAAGAAGTGGCCATCTTTGTCAAAAGACTGAACAAGGGAACCGATGGTAGGTATAGAGGTAAGATTCCTTTAATTTGTTTTAATTGTGATGGTATTGTTCAATTTTCTAACAAATGTCCTTATAAGAAAAAAATACGATGAAGGATACTCAAAAGAAAACAAACATATAAAAGCAAAAGAACCACAAAGAAAGTTTTCAAGAAAATCTTATGCACCAAAAAAGACATATCATCATCAGATGAAGATGAAGTCAGTGGCAGTGATACAGAAAGAGTTTTATTCATGGTAGTAAAAGAATCTAATAAAGAAGACTCTGAAGAAGAATATGAAGAAGCTGAAGAAGAATATGAAGAAGTCGAAGAAGAAATTGAAGAGGTAGAAGTTGACTACCGAGAGGAATTAATGTGTACCATAGAAGTTATTAGAAGAGAAAACAAGAAAAACAAGAAACTACAAGAAGAACTAGACAAGAAAGAAGACACTCGAGAACTAGAACCAATGATCAAAAATTTGAAGGTTCAAATAGAAGAAGATAAAATTTAATTGAAGAATCACTCAAAGAACAGCTAGAAGAAAAATACAAGATCATTGGAAATTTNGAAATGGGTTAAGTGACCTAGAAGATGGAGAGTATAAATAGGAGGCAAGGCTCTCTCATTTTACATCACACTTGATAATATTGAATATCTATAGGTGACTGAGGTAAACAAAGGATATCTAAGCCGAATTTCAGAGGGAAGGTGAAGAAAAGAAGGCCGGAATTCAAGGGAGGATAAATTCTTTTGATGATGTTTTCTAAGGTATGTTATTTATAGGTCATCTCACCATTTTCTCAATAAAAAAAATTCTAGAATGATTTAGACCGTGAGATTGATATTCCATTGAGGAAACATATCCAAGTATCTGTGGTAAAAAGTTAAACTTGTGGATCATTTTATTTTTGGAGTTACACTCCGTGGAAAATAGGGTTTGTTGCTAGTCCTGAAATTAGTCTAAAACATGTGTTTCGGGTACAAACGACATAATTGATTCATAACAAATCCAAATTTCGTAAGAAAAAATGTGTTGGTTATATTATAGTTTGTATTATGATGTGTAACATTTTCAGATCCATCCAACAAATATTCTGTGTGGGGCACGCTATACAAGGTCTCTCTCTAGAATAAGCCATAATTCAGCAAGGTATGCCATTTTTGCTCTAAAAGGTTCCAAGTAGTGACACCTGGAGGAATTGCATAAAACAAACGGAAGAACATTGTGTACCACTTTCATATATTTATTCATTATAGGTACATAGTTATGATTATTTCAATTGAGGTTTGTTAACTAATCCCAAACTAGTCATGTGAGACTAAAGAAAAGTTTGATGAAAATGTTAGTCTCTTATTGTGAAAGTTAAGGAAGGTTTTCATGTATGTGATCATATACACTAGGTCTATTACATAGTTACAAATCATATTTGGATGATGAAATTGATGAGGGATTTTGGTTAAGGTACATGTTGGGTATATGGTTGAGACAAGTAGTTGATGAGTTGGCACATACATGAGGTGTATAGTTGATGAAGTTGGTACATATTGATGAGTAGTTGACACATGAGTGGTACATACTTGGTACATGGTTGGATGCACTTGTTTATGGTACAGGTTGATTACAGGTTTTTTGGTACAGGTTGGTGCATGGTTGATGCACTCGTTTACGGTACAGGTTGATAACAGGTTGATGCATGGTTGATGCATGGTTCAGGTTTATTGGTACATGTTTACAAAGGTATATCTCACATTGATAGTGTGACAGTGGTTCCATCATTCTACTTCTACATTAGGGTGGTTGGACAAGGCAAGGACAGGTGGTTGTAGCCTCCTTCTTGTTGTAGCCAGAGAATAGGGGAATTGGAGCTTCCTTCAGGTTGTAGTCTGAGAAACAAGGGGGTTGGACCCTCCTTCCAGTTGTAGCTGGAAAACAAAAGAATTTGGTGCTTCCAATGAATGTAATTCTTCAAGACATATAAGAAAAAACATTCTATGGTTTTCTCCCACTTTGGGTTTCCACGTAAAACATTGGTGTACTGTGTATGTGTATAATTGTTCATTTGTTCTTTGTTTATTTACTTTGTAGTTATTGGATGATAATGCTACATTGATATAACACTTGGATTATATGTTTAAAAATGATTAAATTGCTCTATTACCGATTCACCCCCCTATTAGTAATCCAACAATTGGAATCAGAGCAGGTTCCTTCAAAAACAGTTTAACCACTGAACAGTAGATCATGAAGAGAAATAAATTATATAAAAATGGAATACAACAGTTCAATGGACAGAAGTATGCATTTTGGAGCATAAGGATGAAAACATATATATAGGCACAGGGATTTGAAATTTGGCAATCAATTGTAGATGGATACACAGCACCAGTAGTGTCGTCAACAAATGACAAAGCAATGAAACTCGGTCAGAATAATTCCAAAGCCAAAAATGCACTTCTGAATGGACTTAGTGAAACAGTATTCACCAAAGTTTCACATTGTAAATCTGCTAAAGAGATTTGGGACAAACTTCAAAATATTTATGAAGGAGATTCAAAAGTCAAAGCAGCAAAGCTTAAAACTTACAGAGGTCAGTTTGAACAACTTAAGATGAAGGAAGACGAGAATATTCTAGCTTTCTTTTTAAGAGTTGATGAAACAGTAAATGCAATCATAGGATTGGGAGAAGAAATAAAAGAATATGTAATTGTTCAAAAAGTACTAAGATATCTTCCTATGATATTTGACCCTAAGATATCAACACTAGAAAAAAGATCAGATCTAAACTCAATAAGCATGGACGAATTACATGGAATATTCACAGCATATGAAATGAGAACTGAACAGGAAAATCCAAATATAAAAGAAGCAGCCTTCAAATCATCCAAAAATTCAAATCAAAAGGGAAGGAAAAAAGAATAATATAGCAGTAGCAGTGACGTCTCGGAAGATGATGAAGAAGTGGCCATCTTTGTCAAAAGACTGAACAAGGGAACCGATGGTAGGTATAGAGGTAAGATTCCTTTAATTTGTTTTAATTGTGATGGTATTGTTCAATTTTCTAACAAATGTCCTTATAAGAAAAAAATACGATGAAGGATACTCAAAAGAAAACAAACATATAAAAGCAAAAGAACCACAAAGAAAGTTTTCAAGAAAATCTTATGCACCAAAAAAGACATATCATCATCAGATGAAGATGAAGTCAGTGGCAGTGATACAGAAAGAGTTTTATTCATGGTAGTAAAAGAATCTAATAAAGAAGACTCTGAAGAAGAATATGAAGAAGCTGAAGAAGAATATGAAGAAGTCGAAGAAGAAATTGAAGAGGTAGAAGTTGACTACCGAGAGGAATTAATGTGTACCATAGAAGTTATTAGAAGAGAAAACAAGAAAAACAAGAAACTACAAGAAGAACTAGACAAGAAAGAAGACACTCGAGAACTAGAACCAATGATCAAAAATTTGAAGGTTCAAATAGAAGAAGATAAAATTTAATTGAAGAATCACTCAAAGAACAGCTAGAAGAAAAATACAAGATCATTGGAAATTTTGAAGCAGAGATTGTCACATTAAGAAAGGATCTTCAAAATAAAAATATGCAGAACAACTCAAAAGTTTTGGATGACATTATCAGCAGTCAAAAATCTCATCATGACAAGTCCGGACTTGGATATAATCAGACAGAAAATGGATCAAGCTCCAAAACAACAAAGCAAGAAACATATCCAAAAAGTTATACGGAAACAATCAAGGGGGATAGGAAGATATACAAGGAAGGTTACAGGGACACTCCTCCACCGAGAAGATTTAGATTTCATAATCAACAACCGAAAGATAGGCCTCGGGAAGAAGAATAATTTATAGGAGTACCTCCTTTCAGAAGATCTTTAACTCCCAGGTATCAAACTATCTTTTTGGGTTTAGGTTATGCATGTAATAATTTTGGACATAAAGTTGTGAATTGCAGAGCTAACAACAGGAACACAAACAACTTTGAAAGTCATACACAAAGGGGTTATCCAAGAAGACCTAATGAAAAACAGAGAAGAAGTTACAACATGTTTGAATCTCTGAGCTCTGAAGTGGAATGTTACAAATGTAACAGTTTTGAACACATGACCAAAGATTTCAAAATGGAAGTCCCTCCTAGAGAAGCACAACAGAATAACAACAGTAACATACAGGAACCTCAAAAAAGGACATGGATAAGAAAGCAAGATCAGTATAGCAATGAAGAATGCACACTCACTCTACAAGCTAAGAAGAAGAAACGTGGTTGGTATGTTGACAGTGGTTTTTCAAAACACATGACAGGTGATAGAGACAGGTTTCTTACATTATGAAAGGAAAGAGATGGATCAATCTCCTTCAGAAATGGTGATTCAGCTAAAATCATTGGAAAAGGCACAGACAGAATTGGGAACAAGAATACCAAGGCAGAAAATGTTCTACTAGTAGAAGATATGAAACATAATATTCTAAGTGTGAGTCAAATGTGTGACCAAGGTCATAAATTTACTTTTGATTCACAAAAATGTGAGATAAGAAAAGAAGGTTCAGGAAAATTGATTGCTACAGTTGCGAGAACTTCAAGAAACATATATGTATTAAGTGAAATTGGAAATGAAAAGTGTTGTCTAGGAAAGGAAAATGAAAGTTCGCTATGGCACAGAAGAATGGGTCACACANAGAAGCTTTTGAAAACTTCAAGATCTACAAGGAAATGGTTGAAAATGAAATGGATTCAAAAATCAAATGCTTGAGATCTGATAATGGAGGAGAGTTCACTTCAAAGGAATTTATGTACTACTACAACAGTCATGGAATAAAAAGTCAATTCTCCGTTGCTAGGACACCTCAACAAAATGAACTTGTTGAAATAAAGAACAGGACAGTACAGGAAATGGCTCGAACAATGCTAATGGATTCCAAATTGAAGATATATTTTGGACACAGGCAGTGCATACATCAATTCACATTCAAAACAAAGTATTACTCAGAAACAACACTGACAAAACTCCCTACAAGCTATGGAAAGGAAGACCATCAAATTTGAAGCACTTCAGAGTTTTTGGAAGCAAATGCTACATCAAAAGAGAAGATGGAAAAATGGGAAAGTTTGACTCTCGTGTGGAGAAATGAGTACTTGTTGGTTACTTAAGTACAAGGAAATCATACAAGTGTTACAATCTGATATTGAACAAAGTTGTAGAAAGATTCAACGTAACAATTGATGAAATAGGCAGACCAGAATCAAAGGAAGAAAAAAATGAATCAATGGAACAACTTTTCGAAGAAGAAGCAGAAGATGAAAAGGATGTAGAAGAGGAAGATGAAGAGAATCCGACGGAAGTAGAAGAGAAAGTTCAGCAAGTGCCTCCAAAGACACCTAGCAGACAAGTACAGAAGAGTCATCCTTCAGATCAGATTATCAAAAACAAAGACATAGGAGTTAAGACTAGAAGAAGAATTCGTTAACCAAAATAAACACACCTAGCACTCACATCTACGATTGAACCAACCTATTTTGAAGAGGCTAGCAAGAATGAATTTTGGAACAAGGCCATGGAAGAAGAATTGGATCAAATAGAGAAAATTGACACTTGGAAATTGGTTCCAAGACCAAAGGATAAGAATGTGATTGGCACAAAGTGGGTATATAGGAATAAATTGAACGAAGATGGACATGTTACAAGGAACAAAGCTAGATTGGTATGTAAAGGATATGCACAGGTTGAAGGAGTTGACTTTGAAGAGACATTTGCCCCAGTTTCCAAAATGGGAGCAATCTGATTGTTTTTAGCTTATGCATGCTCCAAAAATATTAAAGTGTATCAGATGGACGTAAAATCATCTTTTCTAAATGGGGAATTTGAAGAAGAAGTCTACATTGAACAACCAAAAGGATTTCAATTGTCAAAGAATGCAGACTATGTGTGCAAATTAAAGAAGGTCGTGTATAGTCTAAAATAGGCTCCTAGAGCATGGTACTCTAGACTGGATAAATATCTAAAGCANGAGAACTATCCTTCTTTCTGGGACTTCAGATACATCAAAGAAACCAAGGAATTTTTATTTCTCAAACCAAGTATATCAGAGAAATACTAAAGAGGTTTGGAATGGAAGATTGAAAACCAATTATCACTCCGATGCAAACCAGTTGCAAGTTAAGAAAATATGATGATTCAAAGTATATAGATCAGAGGCAATACAAGTCAATAATTGGTAGCCTACTATATGTGACAGCATCCAGACCATATGTAATGCAGGCAGTTGAACAGGTGGCATGATTTCAAGCAGCACCAAAGGAATCACATTTGTTAGTAGTGAAGAGAATTTTTAGATATCTAAAAGGAACAAAAGAGTTTGGATTATGGTATCCAAAAGGAAAGGATCTATATGTTATTGCCTACAGAGATGCAGATTGGGAAGGTTGTATTGATGACCGACGAAACACCAGTGGAGCAGTGTTCTACTTGGGTGAGTGTTTAGTATCATGGCTAAGTAAAAAATAATCATCAGTATCTCTATCTACAGTCGAGGTAGAGTATATTGCAAAAGAAGCATGTTGTACACAGGTTCTTTGGATGAAACAAACTATGACAGATATATAGGTTGAGTATGATGAGCTCATTCCAATCTATTGTGATAATACAAGCGTCATCAGTATCTCAAAGAACCCAGTGATGCACTCCAAAATGAAGCACATTCCAATCAAGTATCACTTTTTACGGGAACAGGTTGCAGAAAAGAACATCAAACTTGAGTATGTGGGCACAAAGGAATAAGTGGTAGATATATTTACAAAACCACTTCCACGGGAAGCCTTTGAGTATCTTCTCCAGAGACTCAGAGTTATTTCTACTCCAAAATGAATGTTTTTGAATGCTTATCTTATATGTCTTAGATGTACACGAGGAAGCACCATAAAGAGGACAATTCAATTAGGGGGAGCAACCACAGATGGAAAGATACCTTTGCCATTGATGACGAAGGGGGAGAGATTTATCATATGCAGAGGACAGAGGCATGATTCTAGGGGGAGCAATGGTCACAGAGATGTAGAGGATAGAGGCATGGTTCCAGGGGGAGCATGAGTGATATGACTTCAGTAATGCAGGAATTTATTTCAGTATTGCATCAGAGTGTTGCCATCAATGCCAAAGGGGGAGATTGTTTATTAAGGTTGGTTGTCATTGATGTCAACCCTTGAATAAAGTCTGGTAGCGAACTCTGGTAGCACAAAGTTTTGCGTAATGGACCCAATGTTGTTTCATGTATAATGGTATGAGTTTTAATATATTTGAAGGTAATACTATTATATATAGATAGTACATGTCATGCAATTTCTGGTAGTATGTGGAACGTCACATAACTCCTCACGTTTTGAGAGTTATGGCCTTAGGAAGTTGTAGGACCCTCATATGTTGTCTTGAAGCCCCAAAAGGTAAAATAAATCAAAAAGCTTGCAAAGAAGAAATTATTATTTAAATGAAAAAGTAAAGTGACAAAGTCAAGCAGGATTATTTAAATAATAAAGTGAAGTGACAAAATCAAAGAATGTTATTTAAATGATAAAGTGAGGTGACAAAGTCAAGGAGGAATATTTAAATGATAAATTAATGGAGAAATTTCTAATTATGGAAAGTGGTTAACGCTAAAAATGAGGAAAATAGGTTAAGTGGCCTGTAAATGGGTTAAGTGACCTAGAAATAGGTTAAGTGACCTAGAAGATGGAAAGTAGAAATAAGAGGCAAGGCTCTCTCATTTTACATCACACTTGAGCATATTGAATATATATAGGTGAATGAGGTAACCAAAGGATATCTAAGCCTAATTTTAGAGAGAAGGCGAGGAAAAGAAAGTCGGAATTCAAGGGAGGATAAATTCTTTTGACGATGCTTTCTAAGGTATGTTATTTACAAGTCATCTCACCATTTTCACAATAAAAAAATTTCTAGAATGATTCAGACCGTGAGATTGATATTCCATTAAGGAAACATATCCAAGTATCTGTGGTAAGACATTCATCTTGTGAGTCATTGTATTTTTTGAGTTACACTCCGTGGAAAATAGGGTTTGTGGCTAGTCCTGAAACTAGTCTAAAACAAGTGTTTTGGGTACAAACATCATAACTTCTTCATAACANTTGGTGCTTCCAATGAATGTAATTCTTCAAGACATATAAGAAAAATCATTATGTGGTTTTCTCCCGCTTTGGGTTTCCACGTAAAAAACTAGTGTATTGTGTATGTGTATGATTATTCATTTTTTCATTGCTTATTTACTTTGAAGTTATTGGATGATAATGCTACATTGATATAACACTTGGATTATATGTTTAAAAATGATTAAATTTCTCTATTATTGATTCATCCCCCCTCTCACTAATCCAACAGTAATAATATATCTCATATGAATAAAAACAACAAAACCTATAGCTTACATGAGTCAAAGTCTATCATATGACGAGATCAAATAATCTTATATTGAGAAACATGATTTTTCTCTTGTCAAAGCTATAGAAAAAAATTTCCATTTTATTTTGGGAAACATTCACAGGTAAAAGTCCCTTTACATGTTGTCAATTTTCTACTTTCACAAACTAACCTTTCAGGAAAAATTGCACATTGGCTTGCCAAAATTTAGGAGCATGATTTGACAATTATGACTTCGAAGACAATCAAGGGACGAGATTTATCCCTTCACTTAGATCAGCATCCTGAACCAAGTGAATAACTTGACGACCAAGATAATCCTCTTTCAGTGCTATTTTATATTGAAAATAAAAATATCTCTATATATGAGCATCCTTGGTATAAAAATCTGGTGTATTATTTGCAGTATCAAAGGTGCCTAGGCGAGTTGGACCCTCATCAGAAAAGGAGACTCCACCTTGAAGTTTCTAAGTATATCATTTTAAGAGACTCCTTTTTTAGGAGATTTGTTGATGGTTTGCTACTCTGATGTGTAAATGATGAGGAAGCATGGAAATTATTACATGAGATCCATGGATCATCAACATTTGTCATTCATATTGGTGGTCATTTTTCTGCTAAAGCCAATGCTTTTAATATCATAAGAAATGGTTATTACTGGCCTTTGATTTTTCGTGGTTCCTATAAATTTGCAAGGTCCTCTGATAAATGCCAAAAATTCGTTGGTAAAGAATGTCTTTCTGCCATGCCTTTACAATATGTCCTTCCGGATTTCCCTTTTTCTAAGTGGGGTCTAGACTTTATTGGTCCAATCAATCCTTCATCCTCTACAGGGAATATCTTTATTTTGACAGCCATCTACGTGGATTGAGGTTGTCCCTCTTAGACACGTGCAAGATAAACAAGTAAGTTCTTTTCTAGAGTCCAATATCTTTTCCAGATTTGGCCTTCCATTAGAAATAATTACGGACAATGATCCAGCGTTAATTTCTGCAAAATTGACCCAATTTATGGCTAAATTAGGTGTTAATAATTTCACTTCTTCTTCTTATTACCCTCGGGGAAATGGACAAGTGGAATCTACTAATAAAAATCTGGTCAGGATTATAAAGAGAATCATAGAAGACAAACCACGTCAGTGGCACACACTTCTAACTTATGCTCGTTGGGCAGACCATACAACCAACAAAGCAAGTATAGGCTTTACTCCCTTTCAGCTCGTATACGGCCAAGAGGCTATTATGCCTATTGAACTAGGTTTTTATTCCTTACAGTTGATGTTACAGACTGAATAATTAAATTATTCTAATGTTTCCCAAAGAATAAATACATTGTTAGCCCTGGAAGAACAAAGGAATTTTTCCTTGGAAAATCTGAAAAGGAGGCAACAAACGATGAATAAGTATTTTAACAAACGAGCAAAGGCTATTGAATTTAATATTGATGGCAAAGTCTTACTATGGGACTCAAACCATTCTGAGAGAGGGAGACATTCTAAATTCCAAAAATTATGGCTAGGTCCATTCAAAAGCGTTTTTATCCTCGGCATAAATTCATATCTTCTTAAAGACATGGATGAGCGATTGTTTTCTTATAGTACCAATGGTTTCCACTTGAAACATTATGTGGAACAAGCCTAATCATTGACTTTATTTTGTGTCAATATGACTGTTGTATATATTTTTGTCTTACGTTTTTCTTGTCACTTTGGTTTATTGAGTTTTATTTTCTGTCATTTGTTTTGCATGGTCATCGGAAATGAAGTCTGGATCAATTTTTCCATAACGATGTCATTATGTAAGTATTATTGATCAATGAGAATAAGATATACACATTTGTTACAATATCCTCCTTTTGAGACACTGATGGAATAGTTTTTTCTTTCAATACTGTTATAGTATAGTTGGCTTTGTTTTATTCCTTGTTTATGCTATCCCTTTCTTCCCTCCATCCTAAGCTTCAAGACTGTATCATAAGCATTATCCTTGAAATTTTAAAGTGTTATCAGTTATGAACCTTATTGATTGTTATGCATACAGGACCAATTCCCCTCATACATCTCACTTTCCATAAGTTATTCCCCGAAGTCCCATCTCATCATTTCCCTTAAACCATCATTTTTCCCCTATTGCATAACATTTTTTTTAACAGTCTCAATCACCTATTTCTATTGGTCTGCGAAACCAAGCATTATGAGTTATAAATCTGTTGAAAACATATTTCCCTGTGGAATCACTAGTTTGTTGACGCCCAAAAGCGCAACATAAAATTCATGTCTGCAAATGGGTTGTAATGCATTATATATATATATATATATATATATATATATATATATATATATATATATATATATATATATATATTAAATAATACTATGCAGGTGGGACCCCTTTAGAAAAATAATGATATAAAGCGCTCCTCTTATTGCGCTCATGATTACCTTACGAGAAAGATTCCACAGATTGAGAATAAGGAGGGAGATCCTAACTTGTTTCTATGTGCAATAAATGGATGTTGGGTGTATTAGCAATTTGATTTTAAAATGGAGAAAATGTTTATTTTATTAAACATATTAGTTTACTCTTGTTACACCTAGATTTTGATATATTGCTCCAAATATAAGCCACATGCAACTTATGTTATACTTGTTATATATATGGACAATGACTATTATGTGGAATGATAATACTCCACTGGAAATGAATGTGGACATGTTATTTTGGTGTTAAGTGTTAAATGGGCATATTATTGCTATGAAATTCATGTGGGAGGTCGATTCGAATTTGAGTTTGGAAATAGTATGTTATGTTTTATGGCTATTGGATATATAATGGTCGATATTATATGTTTGGAACAAGGTTTTTGGAAGTTGGGTGCGCTCCATATTTGGCTGTGGTTGATGGCATTTGATGAAAAGGATGGGAAGTGGCATGCATTTGTTGCACATCGTTCTTACCCTACCTTGTAGCCACCACCTTCACATTCTCCTTGCATTTATTTTTTATGCTCTGGTTAGTAGCGCCTCAATTGTGCTCGGCCTTTGGCGAAAAAATAGTTGTGCTCTTTAGCTTTATCGCATTGTTCTTACATGTATGTTGGCTCTTATCTCTCCATTCATGGATTGTTAAATCTGCTACAGATGAAATCGATTTGTTGGCTCTTAGATTTTGCATGCAAAATGTGTTTGTTTTCTAAAGTTTACAATGGATTTGTTGTGGGAATTCTAGCCATGTAACTCGCATTTTGATTTGGGTTTCTTCATGTTGGCATTTAAATGTTTCAAACTCGAAATAATGTGCGACATTTTATTTTGTTTCAAGTATATGGTCATATGTGCATGGAGCAAAGGTGGTATTACTATAATATGGTTGTTGGCAAATGTATGTGGGTGAATTTTCTCGGTTTCGCTCATTTTGTATGACTAATTTTGAGGGTTTCCTCTATAAAAGAAAAATAACAGTCGGGTCTTGGGACTATTGCGTAGTACACTCACCCTGGAGGATATGCAGTCTTATTATTACCATGGCTTGTGATGTTATGGGTGTCCTGCGTGTTTTATCTTGTTTTCATTTTAATGGGAAGGAGTCGGTTTTTCTTTGCATGTAGTGAACATTTCAAAACTTACGCCCATATGCCTGCTCCAGGCCTCATTTCCCCTTCCAATATACAAGCCAGCGAATAACGGAAAACCTAGATTCAAAAAAAAAAATAATTGTTTTGACCCAACAGTGGGAAATATTGATATCACCCACAAAATCATGGCTCATTTGTTATTTATCTATAAGGGGATTTGGTTGATTTCGAGTTTAGTATGATTCTATGGAAACAATGCCCACCAAGTTTGCATGGAGTTTCAAACCCAGTTTGTTTTGCAGTTGTTATTTGAGGTTGTGATGTAAATGTTATATAACAAAAGGATGATAGCTTTATGTTTCTCTTCCTCTCATGATGTTTTGAGGCATTATGTTATGATTATGACTGAGTCAAAAAAATTTGTAAACAATCTCCTACATAACGTTATGCTAGTTTTAAAGAAATATCTATGGTTTTAAAAGGAGAAATGAAATTTGCAGGTTTGATAATCCTGTAAATTTCCTTTGAGTTTTATATTGCACAGTTTAAAAATATTGTTGCCATGTTATGGATTTTGTGTGTTAAAGTTTAAAAGAGTGTTATGGCACAAACATAATTTGGTGAGAGTTTTGGAAATAAATGGGCATGGTAAACAGTGGATATTCAAATGATGTTGTGGATAATGGAAATGTTGATTTTAAAGTCAATGAATGTTATTTCTTGTAACATAACAGTAATTGTTATCATTCTCGTTAATTTATCTTATTTTTGGTTCAATATATGCCCACCAACTTCCTAGATACATTTAATTTATCCCATGTTTTGTTAATATGAATTCCATTCAAAAGGATTGGATGATGACTTGTGTTGGAAATTTTGATATGGAGACATTGTTTTTATAAGGAAAAGGGCCCTGCATTTTTCTTGAACAATATTCATTTGTTGATTCCCTTCCATACTACCATTTTCCATTCATTACAAAGCCCTTCATCTTCCTAATAGCCCTATCATTCCCTGTTCAAATTGAAATTGATAATTGAATTCAAATGTGGTGAGTTGTATCAATGGATGGATTGCATATGCTTTTGTTGTGAATGATAGAGCCAACATCTTGATTTTATTTAGGTAGAGTATTAGTGAATGGACTGTTAAAAGTTTTCACATTCTTATTGGAATATTGCTTCAGGATGAGTTTCTTTAGCAGGGGCAGCAATGGCAAAGGTGCAAACAGAGGTAGAGGAAATAATTGGCAAAGAGGCCATAGAAGGCCACGATTTTCAATACATTTTGACGTCGATATACAAGAACTAAATCATATTTTTCCAAGATGGGTTTTTTAATCTAGTCGGCCAAGGAATTTTGCAACCAAGACCTGAGAGGCCTCCTTTCCAGCCACATCAAAATTTCTCTGGTATCTATGTCTTGCTTCATTTTTCTATGCAGCTAGAACCACCTGCCAATGATGGCTAGTAAGAGATTGTCCATCAGCCTGTTGCACATCATCAGGGTTGTCCTACAGTATCGTTGTCATTTCCCCCTCTTCTATCGATATTCAACCCAAATGCCCAAGACGATTGTGTTGCCTCGCTAGTACATTCCTCTCATGCAAGCAAGAGATTAAAAATGTCTGTCCCCGAGCCAGAATTAGATAAAGGAAAAGGGGTGGCTAATCCCTCCAAGTCTTCCAAAGACTCCTCTGAATCAATGTCCTCTCATCTCCACCTCAAAGATACTTGTTCCCATATCATCAGTGAAATCCACTCACAAGGTTCCAGTCAATTGAAATTTGTTGCACGGGACAAATCAAAAAAGGGATCAAAAGAATGCAGTAGTGAAAAGAGGCAAAACACCTCTCACAACAAATATGCTTTTTAATGGTTTTTAATGTTATTTTCTTTTGAGGACAAATTTTATTGGTATGATGACACAATGTTTTGGACAACAAAGACACATTTAGATAGAATGTTTTGGACAGCATGGATATGATTCTATTTTTGGCTACAGTCATGTTTTATTTTGATATTAAAATATTTGACTATTTATATGAGGATGGGAGTTACAAGGCGAATATTTGAGTTAATTTTTGGGGTATTATATTTCATATTTTGATGATCATTAAAGAAATGAAAATTGGAGTGACAAGGAGTCCCACCTATTTAGCTATTATTTAAATAGACCCTTATTTATGTATTATTATGTATTTGTCTCAACTAATTAGTTAAGCTAATTAAGCTTAACAAAAGAAAAGTAGTTGAACTACCATAACTTATTGGGAAAGAATAAAAGCTCAGTCAAAAGAAGAGACAAGGGGGGGAGAACGGAAGGGGAACTTCTGATATAAGGTTTGCTCTATACTTGTGAGATAATTATTTTATTCATTCATTCTGAGTTTAATAGAAAACTAAACCATCTTGATGACAGCAAGGTCTTATTGAAGGCAACATGATTCAAAACTAAATCATATATTTCAACAGCTTGTTTCTAAAGGTGTATGATCTATCTTTGGTAGTTTGTGT
Source organism: Picea glauca (assembly GCA_000966675.3). Classification (NCBI taxonomy): domain Eukaryota; kingdom Viridiplantae; phylum Streptophyta; class Pinopsida; order Pinales; family Pinaceae; genus Picea; species Picea glauca. The sequence goes on along the minus strand of JZKD02S1925800.1, from coordinate 44,516 downwards.
GTTCTTGTTTATTTATGGATTAGATTTCATGACCGATAAAGCATATTTTGCATAATAGAGTGACAACATTTTTATGGCAAGTTGATCTAGATCTTTAGCTTCAATTTTCTTTTGTTGTCAGAGTCTTTTTGTATGGTGCCCATCAGAAACTTCTAAATCTGACATTAGTCCCCACCCTCACAAGGGTTTGTAAATAGATTATGCTTTCTATATCAGAATGGAGTTAATATAAAAAACTGATTTTTTTATTTTAGTGTCACATGTGTATCTTAATGATTTTTTTCAGATTTTGTTTGTATCCTTGTCTCTTATCCATGTACACACTTATGTATATTTTTGCTTCCTTTATTTTGCACAGTTGCATATAATATATAAAATTAGCCTTGATCCCTTGTACATATTATATGTGGATTAAGTGATTGTTTTGAATTTAAAGCTATAAACTTCGGGTAACATTTCCAACTATCTCTTTTGGGAAACATGCCCTCCTTGTTTCCCTCTTTCCTCTCTCAAGCTTACTCAGAAATCTCTCTTGCTCCTTCTCTCAATGTGTCTTGCACACTACCCAGTGCATTCTTTTATAAATATGAAAATGACATTTTCCCTCCAAAGTGTCTTTTCACCTTCCCCAACCCTAAATCCAAAGACCAAGATCTAATTTTTCCTTTGCAAGATCAAGGGTCATGATTCATTCCCTCCAAAATGAATCACTTAAAAAATTAAAGTACATTTCACTTTATTATATAAGTGTACTTTATGAAATAAAATCACTTTGAAATTAGAAGGTACACTTTATTAAAAAGTCATTTTAATAAAAGAACCACTTTACAACTTTATAAAAACACATTACAAAGTTAAGTGCCTAGTAGTGTCAACATAAGGTAACATTTGCATACAAAAAAAAACATGTGGAGTACCTCCTGAGATAAAAAGCTAACACCCCCTCTTAGCGAGGGATGTACTCCTTGCCATCTCCATCATCTGGTCCCATCACATTGTGCTCTATAGGAGCTCCCTCTGAACCTGAAGCCATCCTCAACACCTGCACAGAACTCGAACTAGAAGATAATCTCCTGACGGCTACCTGGAACCCTGAGCTCCTTGGAGAATCCACTCCATCCAAAGTATTGGTTCGACTATACCAGTTGAGCCTTTTTTCGGTGCTCAGAAGAGACTCGCTCTCTTCTCTCGAAATGAAAAATTGAATCCTTGGGTCCGTCGTAATCTTAGGAGCCTCCTCATTCTCTTCATCCGGCGTTGAATCATACACTGAAGGTTTTCCTCGCAACATATAAAACATGTCCACTCAATCACCGATCAGTTGCATCTCCACCGGTTCCACTCCCTCCTTGTAGATAAAGACATGTTCCCTCTTGAACAATGTACAATCCTCCAAGGCTGAGACTGAGAAAAATTTAACCCTCAACCCTGGAACAAAGAGAACTCAATAAAGCTCCAGGAATCCTCCATACTCGAGTTGGAATCTAACCCTTCCAACTCCACGTACAGCTCGTGCCATGCCACCTTCATTTACCACCTGTCGGTCAGGACATGTCTCTATGATATTAAGGAATACTCGCCAGAATCTCTTCATGTATCAAGAGGCTCCACTATCCACAATCCATCTGATATCACCTCCAAATCCTCTGCTACGGACACTAGAAACTAGTGTAACCAAAGAAAATTCCCTGTCATACTTGGAAGAAAAGTCCTCCATGGTTGTTGTAGCAGTTGTCTCAAGCCCCTCTGATTCCTTCTTCTTCTTCTTCCTCTCAGGACAATGAGAATCAAGGTTCCCCAATTAGTTACAACAATAACATCTGACTTTACTCAAGTCCCTCCCAGAACTTCCTTTCTTCTTGATATTTGCAATAAGAACAACATTTTCATCATCTCCATCTGTCTTATGTCCACTGCTCTGAGATCCTTTCTGGATCTCCTCCTAACAGAAATCGTCCCATGGTCTGCTCCAATATGGAAGATGCTCATGACCCACCACACACTTCATGAAGACTTCCCATTCTTTGGTGAATCCTTTCAAGGCTATCCTCACCAACTCTGAATCTAATATGACCTCTCCAATAGCAGCCAACTCATTTTTCACTTGAGCTACCCGGGTAAGATAAGAAGAAACACTCTCCTCCTTACCCATCTTGGTATCATGTAGCTTAGCTATCAAGGCCATCTTCTGGTTCTCATTCTTCGTCTCAAATAAGTTCTTAAGTGAATCACACATCTCTTTGGATGTCTTCTTCTCATCCAAGTGTGGGATAAGGTGATCCTTCACCCCATCTAGAATAATCCTTTCAGTTTTGGCCTCCTTGACCTCATCCAAATCCAAAGCAACAGGATCTGTTGCGGGAACCACAACAACAGAAATGACATAGTTCCAAATCTTGTTCTCCTTGAGAACAGCTGACATCCGGACCTTCCACTGCAAATAATTGGAAATGACATCCAACCAATCCTCAAATCTAATACATGCAGTCATATTCCCTATCACAACTCAAGGAAAATAATCACAAATTTTCCCCCTTCAACCTTGCCCAAAATTCTCAATGTTCATTGTCGCTCAGACATCAAGCTCTGATACGATGTAAATTTTAATGACAAAAATCAACAAGCTAATAATCTGTCATACACTTAGAAACCTAGAGATAACTGTCTTGCATGAACTCTGAAATATCTAAAACCCACATTCAAAAATTTCCATAAGCAGAAATACACATTGCTAAGTAATTATGCAGCGAAAATAAACACAATGAACAACATTCAATCACCCATGAATAACTCAGAAATGTAGGCAAATGCCAGGGAAAATCCCAATGTGGGGAAACCCAATGAGAGAGAGAGAGTCTATTATTCAACTTCACGAAAGTACATAACAGCAGCAATAACACTTTTCCAGCCAACAGAAAAACCACTTACAACACAAAATCTGTCCCACCAAAATATGTCTTGAAATTCGTGCCATAGTTCATACAGCTATACGGATTTTCTGAAAACAACACCTCATAAAATGTCCCCATAACAGGTTTTTGTACCCTCTTCTTGTACAATCGACCTCCTTCAAAAAACTCAAAAAAATCTTCCTCAAAAAACGTGCACAAACTGCCTCGATTTTTGTTCCCAAGTTTGTTGTTGTATGGCCTGTACGGATCCATACAGTACGGCATGTACCAGCAAAAACACAGCAACACACCAAAACAGAAATCTCTCCTTGGGATTTGTGCCCTAGCTCTTTTGGGAAACATGCCCTCCTTCCTGCCCTCTTTCCTCTCTCAAGCTTACTCAGAAATCTCTCTTGCTCCTCTCAATGTGTCTTGCAGACTACCCAGTGCATTCTTTTATAAATATGAAAATGACATTTTCCCTTCAAAGTGTCTTTTCACCTTCCCAAACCCTAAATCCAAAGGCCAAGATCTAATCTTGCCTTTGCAAGATCGAGGGTCATGATTCATTCCCTCCAAAATGAATCACTTAAAATATTAAAGTACATTTCAATTTATTACATAAGTGCACTTTATGAAATAAAGTCACTTTAAAATTAGAAGGTACACTTTATTAAAAAATCACTTTAATAAAAGAACCACTTTACAACTTTATAAAAACCCATTACAAAGTTAAGTGCCTAGTAGGGTCAACATAAGGTAACATTCGCATACAAGACAAAACATGCGGAGTACCTCCCGAGCTAAAAAGATAACAGTCCAATGTGTCTCATCAAAGAGTTAGGAAACTTCCTCAAGCCACCTCCATGACTGCACCCAAATATGCCTATGTAGTGTCCCCAAGGCCGAGCCCAGTTGTAAACCATGTTTTGAAGGAATTGTAATTATGTTTTATAGGCTGGTGAGCCAAGTTTTTATAAGCTGGAGGCTTATGTGTTGTCAGGCCAGGGAAGCTGAGTGTTGAAGGCCAGGAGCCTACTATTGTATATGTAATCACGCAGAACAATTAATAAAACATAAACACCGCCATGTGCAGACTGACCACGATGAATGAGTGAAGGGGGACTAAGCATCCATAAGGTGGGCAAGGAATTAGGGGCTGGTGTTAATATTATGGTAGCTGCGGGAGGTATTTACCCCCATGTGTGAACCTGACGAGAATAGAAGACTCCGGAAAGCAAGAGAAACCCTAATGAGTTGGCTAATAACCCTAGAAGCCTTGTCGGCTCAAGAAGAAAATTTATATTAGGCTATTAGCCTCCAAGAGAAGAAGCCAGCCAGAATTAATAATAATACATTGAACAGACACATACCCAGAAGGAGAAGTCGGCCCCAGCAAACTGGCAGGATTACTATAAATACAGGGCGCCAGTTCTCATTTGACATCATCTCATAATTGCAGTTTCCCAGTTGGTGCGCACTGCAGTTGCAGTCCGGTGCGCAGGTTTGGAGGAGGGTTGCAGCTGCAGCTGCAGCAGCAACTAGTTTCAGTATTTGCTTGGATTTCTCTTGGCTAGGGTTTGGGACTATTTGATCAGTCTTTTGTGTTGCGCTATCCTTGGGGAGAGATGCACTGTCCTTTCTTTGGCTATCTAGCCTAGGGTTTGCTTCCGGAGGAATTCTCAGTCAAGGTTAAGGTGCTCGGAGGAAGGCTTCAGCCTGTGGTTGGGTGACGAGGGTATCGTCAATGGTAAAACGATCACACCATATTCTATATTCTAATAGGTTATGGTCCCACACCTCCTTCATTCAGTCTAAATGCTGGAAGGAAACATAGCTGCTAGGATATTGATCTCGTTGAGGAACTGTCGCTAGGGTTACTAGCAGAAGCAGCTTCCAAGACACTGCAGCTAGGGTTACTAGCACATGCAGTTGCATAAACCCTAAACCTCTTCTTGAGGCACCTTAAATTGAATGGATTGACCTAATCTCTAGACAAATCAGTGCGCCCTAGCCTAGCGCAACTCCTAGCACTCTCAGAAGTCCAAGACGTGAAGTTTGGATTTCTGGTCAAATCTAGGGTTTGACCAAGTCAAGAAATCCATGACGAACTCTATGAAGTCTAAGAACAAGTTAGAAGGAGCCTCTAACTTCAGAGCGTGGAAGACAAGGATTGATCTCATCCTTTCCAAGAATAAAGTGTTGGATATTGTGAAAGGAAAGATCGCGAAGCCAGAGTTTAAAGAAGGAGAAGAGAAGGAACCGCAGAACGTTGCAGCTATGGAGAAGTTCAAAGACGTTGACATCAATGCCATGAGTATCATAGTGGATTCCATAAAAGAC
>JZKD02S1925789.1:0-21008 GCA_000966675.3 Picea glauca | reverse complement strand
TTCACCCCCCTCCGGGCTACATCTCCTTGAGCCTCCATAATGGACTTGGCTCTCTAGGATTAATTAGTCAAAAGTTATTTTACAAGTTGCTGCTCAACTCCAATGGAAAAACAAACTGTACCATTGAGATCAGAACACATAAAAACCCAAAAATGACTAATAGAACTCTGAAAACGGATCATGGCTCATCCGGACATGACCTCTTCTACATGTGGCCATAAGCTTCCCTGAGATTCTCTTTGGCAAAAACACCTATAAAAGTCCTCAAAAGCCTTTGAAACCTGTCCCAATGTGTTCAGAGCATAGCAATTAGCCAAAAATGATATTTAAATCACAGAAAACAGACATAGGCTCACCAAACCATGTCCTCCATCAAAGGGGCTTCAAGCTCCCTAGAGCTTGCTGGAACTTCAATGGTGAAAAACTTGCAGAAGAAGTCTTCAAATGGCCTTGAAAACAGCACCAATGGATCCATCACGTCCAAAAACCCCTGGATGGGATTTTACGGCACCTCAATCGGCCAAAAACTGAGAAAGTTAGACCTCCTCCATTCTCCTCCTACTTTGCTGGAACTGGTTCTACAGAACGCACCTCTGTGTGCACTAACCTGGAACACGCTCCAAAATGCACGTTTAAACCCAGCACCGAGCGGTTCCGAATAACTATGCAAACTGTAGGACGGTTAGGGCGCCTCCAGCCCCCAACCGCCTAGCTCTCGGGCATATGGTCTATACGACCTCGGGCTAAATCAAAAGGAGCTTAACGGTTATAAAACCCTCATAACCGTTGGTCCATTATATTAACCGTGGGAACCAAATATTAACCGCGCGCCCATCATAATACATGGTCACATGTTTTAATACAAAGGTTTTCTGCGCATATATGTTAACACATTGCATAACACATATATAATATATGGTTACGTGTATATAATGGAGCCACTCACCCGCGCGAATATTTAACAGGGTTTAAAACGTTGGTTTATAAAACATAACACATATATATGATATATGTTATACACCCCATGCGCAAACATTTAAAATGGTCACATGTAATACCATAAAACCACGGGTTGGGGCTATGCCCCGACCCGATTCCCCCGCCAATACAAAACACTTGCAACATAAATATAATGTTGTCTGCATTGTAAACAAGAAACAATAGGCGGAACATTGGTTAGTGGAGGTCTTTGAAAACTTTGGCATAGTGGGAGGTCACCGGTTCGAATCTCGGCCAGGCCACAAAATTTTATACAAACGAACCATTAACCAAAAATGAGGGGGACACATGGCACCCTCCGATTGGGCCACGTGTCTCCTTATTATTCGCCCTCCAACCGGACACGTGTCAACCTGCTATTCGCCAACATCAACCAATGAAAACGTGCCACGTCACCTTGCCACTTGTCAACCGCCAATTAGCCCACGTCATCGTATGGTTGCCACATCAAATGCTGACATCATCCGTGCCACGTCAGCCGACACGTAGGATGCTGACGTCATCCTGTGCCACGTGTCACCCATCCAGTGGTGACACGTGTCACCTCCGAATTGGTCAAACTGTGTGCCAAAAAGTCCAAACCGCATGACACATGTCACGCCCAGAAGATGCCACGTGTCCTGTACAGACATGCCACATATGCTATACGGCCTTCCACGTGTCCTGTACGGACTGTACGGACAGGTACAGTCAGCATCAATTTTTTGCCTATTTGGCTCGGCGAACAAATCGCGATAACTTCTCCATACGGACTCCGTTTGTGAAAGTAAATATACCTCCGGAATCAAGAAGACAAGACAGACACAATGGCATAGGTTTCATCGCGATCCGAGCACTTTGAAAATTTATCAAAATTTTGCCCCCTAGTCTAGATTTTGATCATTGTTCAATGAAGAATCAGATCCTAGAATACACATTGAACAGTGTGTAACATAGTGGCAAGAAACAAAGATACCCTCTCACTTTTGGGTTCAGTTATTTCCCCATTCTCTAGGCCCAATCCCAAAATCTTGGTTTGTACATGAGGAAACTAGACAACAAACCTGCAATTGGCAAACACTAGCAGCTCAATTTTGCAAGGACTTCTCATTCACAAGTAAGTACCCTGAGCTTGAAATAGTCTTGCAAAAGCTTAAATAACTTATGTTTATAGCCAATAGCAATAATATATCAAACTTTTTAGTGTGTCCCAGGCATACCCAAGAGCTTTAGAATAAATTCCACTTACCCTCATCTGCAAAGCCTATATAATGCTATCAGATCAGAAAAAATTTAGAAAGCCTAGACGAATTAGAATAACTAAGAAACCTAGTTGTAAAAGAAATAGAGGGGAGTAGAGAAATCCAAAATACCATACCTAACCAGACCAATAGCTCCTATACTCACCCACTAAAATTGTAGAGACTCAACATAGGAACTGAAGAGAAACCTAAGATAGCCTTGGTGGGAGATTACTGGTATGAACAAACCAGTCAAGAAATACAGAGTTTATTGTGGGAATATAAGGAATTGTTCCCAAGTAATTTTTCATAATTGCAAGGAATCAAAGGAGTTATGGGAGAAATCAAGACTGAGTTAAAACTAGGATCCAAGCTTGTCATACATAGGCCATACCATCTTAACCCGAGAGTAAAAGAGAAAGTTAAGAAGGAGATTGATAAGATGTTAGAAGCAGGTCTCATTTTCCCGGTAGAAGAAGAAGAATGGGTCAGCCTGATAGTCATCCAAAGCAAGAAAGACACTGAGGATATTAGAGTCTATGTGGACTACAGAAGCCTCAAATTTTCCTGTGTACACGACCCCTTCCCAACACCCTTTATCAATGAGGTCCTAGAACAGGTTGTGGGGAAGGAAGCATACTCATTTACAAATAGATTTTCAGGATACCATCAAGTTAGGATTATTGAAGAAGACAAGAGAAAAAACACTTTCATTACAGAATGAGGATCCTTTGCATACAATGTGATGCCATTTGGTTTAAAGAATTCCCCTGCAGTTTTCTCCAGGATTGTGATATCAACCTTCATAGAGTTCATTCACAAATTTATAGAATTCTATATGGAAGATTGGAAAATATATAGCTTGCTCAAGGAACATGTCACACTGCTAAGGATAATGTTTGACAGATGCAAAGAATTGCAAATATCATTAAATCTCAAAAAATGTATCTTTTGTATGCCACATGGAAATCTGTTGGGCCACATAGTCTATCGAGAAGGAGTATTGCTAGACCCAGCTAAAGTTGCGGTCATTGCAAATATGACGCCACCTATGAGTGATAAACAGTTGTGCTCCACACTAGGACATACAGGCTACTATCGCAGGTTCATTCGAAGATACGCCAACATTACGACACCTCTGGAAAACCTTCTGAAAAGGGATGAAACGTTCCAATGGACTCCCAAATATGATAAAGCATTTGAGACACTTAAGGAGAAGCTCATTACAACACCGATTCTGATATTCCCAAACTGGGATAAGGAATTTCGCGTCCATGTAGATGCTTCAAGAATTTCCTTAGGAGCTATCTTAACGCAACCTGGAGATGGAGTTATAGATCACCTCATCCACTTCACGAGTCGGAATATTTCACAAGCAGAGTGCAACTATACAACGACAGAAAGGGAAGGATTATCAATGATTTATGCTTTAAATAAATTTATACATTATCTGCTATGTTCCCATTTCAAATTCTTCATTGACCATTCCGCATTAAAATACCTAGTTAACAAACCTGTGCTGGAAGGGAGAATTTGTATATGGCTACTGCTATTTCAAGAATTTTCCTTCGAAGTTATCATCAAATCGGGATGATGCAAATTCAGACCTGATCATCTATCCAGACTAGACTCAGGAGAAATTGGTAGAGCAGTGGTGTTGGCATAGGGGCAGACCCAGGGTTCAACACTCAAGAGCGCACCAATAAAAACCTAACTACAGGCCCTTTCGAAAACACCTGCAAAACAAATGAAGTCTCACCCGAGGTAGAGGCAGGGGGGGTTGCAGGACTCAGATGTATACAACCTTAGCTGGGACACTGATCTGTGATTATATATTTTACAGGGCACTTAGCATAGATCCTTCATCAATATTAACTTGTCTGGTACTTCGCAGATAACACAGAGCATCGCAGTGAATACTTATACTAAATATGATTCAGTACTNAATTTTTCATAATTGCAAGGAATCAAAGGAGTTATGGGAGAAATCAAGACTGAGTTAAAACTAGGATCCAAGCTTGTCATACATAGGCCATACCATCTTAACCCGAGAGTAAAAGAGAAAGTTAAGAAGGAGATTGATAAGATGTTAGAAGCAGGTCTCATTTTCCCGGTAGAAGAAGAAGAATGGGTCAGCCTGATAGTCATCCAAAGCAAGAAAGACACTGAGGATATTAGAGTCTATGTGGACTACAGAAGCCTCAAATTTTCCTGTGTACACGACCCCTTCCCAACACCCTTTATCAATGAGGTCCTAGAACAGGTTGTGGGGAAGGAAGCATACTCATTTACAAATAGATTTTCAGGATACCATCAAGTTAGGATTATTGAAGAAGACAAGAGAAAAAACACTTTCATTACAGAATGAGGATCCTTTGCATACAATGTGATGCCATTTGGTTTAAAGAATGCCCCTGCAGTTTTCTCCAGGATTGTGATATCAACCTTCAGAGAGTTCATTCACAAATTTATAGAAGTCTATATGGAAGATTGGAAAATATATAGCTTTCTCAAGGAACATGTCACACTGCTAAGGATAATGTTTGACAGATGCAAAGAATTACAAATATCATTAAATCTCAAAAAATGTATCTTTTGTATGCCACATAGAAATCTGTTGGGCCACATAGTCTATCGAGAAGGAGTATTGCTAGACCCAGCTAAAGTTGCGGTCATTGCAAATATGACGCCACCTATGAGTGCTAAACAGTTGTGCTCCACACTAGGACATACAGGCTACTATCGCAAGTTCATTCGAAGATACGCCAACATTACGACACCTCTGGAAAACCTTCTGAAAAAGGATGAAATGTTCCAATGGACTCCCAAATATGATAAATCATTTGAGACACTCAAGGAGAAGCTCATTACAACACCAATTATGATATTCCCAAACTGGGATAAGGAATTTCACGTCCATGTAGATGCTTCAAGAATTTCCTTAGGAGCTATCTTAATGCAACCTGGAGATGGAGCTATAGATCACCCCATCTACTTCACGAGTCAGAATAATTCACAAGCAGAGTGCAACTATACAACGACAGAAAGGGAAGGATTAGCAATGATTTATGCTTTAAATAAATTTATACATTATCTGTTATGTTCCCATTTCAAATTCTTCACTGGCCATTCCGCATTAAAATACCTAGTTAACAAACTTGTGCTGGAAGGGAGAATTTGTATATGGCTACTTCTATTTCAAGAATTTTCCTTCGAAGTTATCATCAAATCGGGACGATGCAAATTCAGACCTGATCATCTATCCAGACTAGACTTAGGAGAAAGTGGCAGAGCAATGGTGTTGGCATAGGGGCAGACCCAGGGTTCAACACTCAAGAGCGCACCAATAAAAACCTAACTACAGGCCCTTTCGAAAACACCTGCAAAACAGATGAAGTCTCACCCGAGTTAGAGGCAGGGGTGGTTGCAGGACTCAGATGTATACAACCTTAGTTGGGACACTGATCTGTGATTATATATTTTACAGGGCACTTAGCATAGATCCTTCATAAATATTAACTTGTCTAGTACTTCACAGATAGCACAGAGCATTGCAGTGAATACTTATACTAAATATGATTCAGTACTTAGCCACATAAATATAGGTTAGATTCAATAGATCAAGCACTAAGCATCTTCTATATCAGATCTAACGTTCATTCATATATCATCAACACAAAGCATAACTAGATCTACTTAATCACATCAAGCACTTAGCCAAGAAAGAGATAAACACATTAGATCAAAGAACAAAGCACTATACACACAGTTACTATGGTTCACCCCCACCCTGGGGCTACGTCCACAAAGTCTTCTTTATATTATCTTGGTCGAGTAGTTACAACACAGAGATTCAATGAACCTTACTTCACATAGGACAGAAGATCTACACATCTCGCTAGATCATTCTTCCTTTCTCTTTAGCACAAGACTACAACAATTTGCACTTAGCTTTCTAATCTCATGCACTGAGCACTCTAAGATACATCTGATCACATAGATCCAGTTACTAGCACTAAGATTTTAGTTATACATCACATAGATGTACTACATTACTATCCTTCTCCTCTATTTACATTTTCTATTTATAGATTACAAAATGGGCCTAAGCATGGGTAAACCCACGGGCCGACATCCCTTTCCCGTTACATCAACCCAAAACCCTAAAATGGACTCAAAATTAGGTCTTGCTTCCTTAATTTCTGTTTTGCGTTGCACTCCTTCCTTGGCAAGCTGCCGCAGTCCCAAAAGTGGTAAAATATGACCAAGTATTATTCAAAACTTGGTCAAGGGCCAACAGGCCCCCAACACTCACCTGTGACTCATCTCGAGTCACTCAGGTCTGACCAATTCCACTTTGAATGCCTCGATCTTGTCTCAATATGCTTCAACCTATTGTAGTGCGATAGTCTCTTGTTTAGTAAATTCCTGGATTACTGTGTCATTGAGTGGTCCTTCCAGGCATTGTTCTGCAGTGATGACACCCTGTTTGAGTTCAGCTCCTTGGCTTTCAATTTCAATGAACAGTTGGCATGCCTTCTCTTGGAGTGGTTGCAGTCATTGAGAGACTTCCATTACTTTACTTTGCAATGTGTGTACTTGTTGTTGGGATATGCGTTGTTCTGTGAACCTCTTCATTCTTTCGACTGGGGTCACGGACTTCAGCAGTGCTTGTAGCAAATCTGCATGTTGCTTTGCTTCTTGGAGTTGTGCCTCCAATGTCTGCAATTCTAGATTCTCTGTGAGAGTTTCATAAGTCTGGGCGCTTCTAGTGCTTAGCTTCCTACATTCCCAAGCCAAGGTTTTTAATCGGTCGATTACGCTTCGAGCAGTGGCCTCTCTTAGATCTCTTATCTCTTGGGGTGTCTCAGGCACGGTGCAGAGCTCCAGATCCGTGATGTGTTGTTGAAGTTGTTGGATTACTTCTTCTAGTTGGGTCACCTACTGTGGGAGATGATCTTCCATCTTCACTTCTATGATCTTCACAAATCACAATGCTTTGTGAACTCTTTCCTATACTTCAATTTTCTCTGCTAGCAACTGGTCCTTGCTCTGTTGTAACTGTGATTTTTCCTCCTCCCACTTCACTTATAAGGCAAGTTACTCTTGTTTTTCCTTCCTTCATTGTTCTCCATGTGTGCTTTGTTCTTATGCCAAAGCCTGGGTGGCTTGCGCTATGTCTTCTTGAGCTCATCGAAGGCGAGCTTCGACTTTATTGGTGATCTGGTGTAACTGAGTGGGCTCTTCGCCTGTTCCTGGTATTTTCATTGTTAAGGGTGTCGTAGAAACTGCTTGGCTGGACCGAAGTGCCTGCTGCACTTCTTTGAGTTTGTCCGTGATCTGGCGGAATGGCTCCTCCTACTTTACTTCTTTCTTTTCTGTGAGCTCTAGTGAAACATCATTCAGTGTGGCAATTAAGAAGTCAAAATCATCTGGGATAAGGGTAGTTTTAAGTGTGGTTCGGGTGGCCTCAGCTTTCTTTCAGGATGAGGGCTTTGGTGGGGTAATCTTACTTTTCTTGGAGGGACCTTCCTCATCCCTAGGCGGAGTAATCTCTCCTTTTCTCTATTCAACTTATGTGCCCCATAGTTCTTCATCATGACCTCCCTTCACAGGTGAGAGTGAAGTAGTCTTCATGGATGTGTTGTGGATATATTGAACTTCCACATCCTTCTTAGTCTTGCGCGGTCCTGGTGTATCTGGCATAGCTTTAGGACTATCTACGTCGGACATCTCTATGGGGTCTGATGCAACAAGGAGGTCCACCGACCATTCCTTGGTAATCTCCTCCAAGTCATCTTCTATCATCTTGTAATATGACTGGAGTTGTTATTTGTGCTCATCCGCCCATGCTGTGATGTAGGTGAAGTGACAATCTGCGTTGAATTTCATCAAAGGTCTAAACCTATGAAGTGTGTTGGGTGTGATGCACGGTGTAGACTGAATGGCATTCTTCAACTAAGTGTACTAAGTGTGGAAAATGGCATTGGACTGCCATTTTTTGTTCATGTCATTGGAGTACCACAACATACAAAACTTCGTGGCCAATGGTTTGAAGGGTTCGATCTCTAGAAAAGTGGCTCCCTCGGGTAGTTCCCAAGCGATGAAAGAGATGAGTATGAGAAGCCAGCTAAAGTGCAACTCATACCCTTGGTCTTGTTCTTTTCTACAATCAAGCTCTAGCTGATTTATAAGTTATTTTTCCCAGTTCATTTGTAGTCCCTCCATGCACTTCCCTGCGAGATCAACTACAAATCCAGTCACCTGTGTAGGTCTATTTTTTCGGACTAAATTTTCTGTGATCAGCTGGCAACCAAAGCACGCTCTGTATTCTTAATGGAGGCTACCTTATAACCTCACATGCCTTTCTCCATATCGTCATACGTGTCTTTTATTCATTGAGCGAGAGTGCGATCTGCGGTCTTTCTAGGGTAAAATTCCTGTGGGTCAGGGCCCTGCATGCTTAGACTAGTGATCCAATTGATCAGAATTAGATCCAAAGTGATACGGTAGTCCAACCATAGGTATCCTCCATGGTAGCAAGACAACAACAGTCTAACGCATGCATTTACTTCCTGATGCCTCCCGAAATGTGTAATCTATATTACGTTGAGGAAGGTTGACTACACAAATTTATGGGTTCATTGTTGTGGTACAATCTTGGGGTTCTTTCCTTTTGTAATAGTCAAGTACTTGTGTGGGGCTATCATACTATATACCTTGCGATCTCCAAAGTTAAAATCACTAAATTTCAGCGCAGTGAGCTTCTCTTGGTCAGCATGAACTGCGTGCACCCCTTTTAGGAGGTACGAAGTGACTACAACATATTCAAAGTCTCTGGGTACAGTGTCTCAATTCATTGTTCCGCTTAGTGGTGGGATATATTTACGCAAGATGCTTGGGATCATCTTCACAGTGGCGAAATCATTTTCAACCTTAGATCGTCTTTCTGAAGGCGGTCAGGATGGTCCTGCTCAAGCAGTGGAGGGGGAAAATGGCATTGCGCCCGAGGATGATGCATGTACACCTATAGAGATTCCATGTTCTGACATGACTCTCTCAGTCATTAAATCAATTATAACTTCTTCAACAATTTTCTCAACAACACTGAGCTCGTCCGACATACAAACTTGGGTCAGCTGGCTCGGGTGAAAAAATAATTCAGAGACTACAGTGAATAGTAAGGCAATGATCTCAGGGTAAGTAAATATCAAGGTTCGTGCTCAAATTCTCAGTTAGAAAAAAGTATTCTCAGTGCGTGGCGTGATGGGTTAAGTAGGAAATCTCAGCAACAGTCTGCTTGCAACGAACATGGGGCCTTCATTAACTCTGTTCTATCCGTTCTGGTGCTATCCAATAGTCTAGTGGTAGCCCATAACTATTTTTCAATCCATTCGGAGTGGCAGTGAAACGGGTATATCGGTTCCAACGGCTATATTGCTTCGTCATGGCGAAGTACTCTATGTCGTTGTTCTGATATCTTGGCAAAGCTCCAATTCTGCAATTCATCTTGCTGCGAAGTGTCCTCTAGAACCTCTTGTAACCTTACAATATTATCCCTTTTCTTTCTTAACTTCCTAGCCTTCTTCCTAGTGAGATTCGTCTCAATAATTCCTTTACCATTCTAATGTTTATCTTCTGTGGTCTTAGTTACTTCACGTTGTCGAAATTCTTTCCTAGGGTTCCTTGATAATANTAGATTTTCAGGATACCATCAAGTTAGGATTATTGAAGAAGACAAGAGAAAAAACACTTTCATTACAGAATGAGGATCCTTTGCATACAATGTGATGCCATTTGGTTTAAAGAATGCCCCTGCAGTTTTCTCCAGGATTGTGATATCAACCTTCAGAGAGTTCATTCACAAATTTATAGAAGTCTATATGGAAGATTGGAAAATATATAGCTTTCTCAAGGAACATGTCACACTGCTAAGGATAATGTTTGACAGATGCAAAGAATTACAAATATCATTAAATCTCAAAAAATGTATCTTTTGTATGCCACATAGAAATCTGTTGGGCCACATAGTCTATCGAGAAGGAGTATTGCTAGACCCAGCTAAAGTTGCGGTCATTGCAAATATGACGCCACCTATGAGTGCTAAACAGTTGTGCTCCACACTAGGACATACAGGCTACTATCGCAAGTTCATTCGAAGATACGCCAACATTACGACACCTCTGGAAAACCTTCTGAAAAAGGATGAAATGTTCCAATGGACTCCCAAATATGATAAATCATTTGAGACACTCAAGGAGAAGCTCATTACAACACCAATTATGATATTCCCAAACTGGGATAAGGAATTTCACGTCCATGTAGATGCTTCAAGAATTTCCTTAGGAGCTATCTTAATGCAACCTGGAGATGGAGCTATAGATCACCCCATCTACTTCACGAGTCAGAATAATTCACAAGCAGAGTGCAACTATACAACGACAGAAAGGGAAGGATTAGCAATGATTTATGCTTTAAATAAATTTATACATTATCTGTTATGTTCCCATTTCAAATTCTTCACTGGCCATTCCGCATTAAAATACCTAGTTAACAAACTTGTGCTGGAAGGGAGAATTTGTATATGGCTACTTCTATTTCAAGAATTTTCCTTCGAAGTTATCATCAAATCGGGACGATGCAAATTCAGACCTGATCATCTATCCAGACTAGACTTAGGAGAAAGTGGCAGAGCAATGGTGTTGGCATAGGGGCAGACCCAGGGTTCAACACTCAAGAGCGCACCAATAAAAACCTAACTACAGGCCCTTTCGAAAACACCTGCAAAACAGATGAAGTCTCACCCGAGTTAGAGGCAGGGGTGGTTGCAGGACTCAGATGTATACAACCTTAGTTGGGACACTGATCTGTGATTATATATTTTACAGGGCACTTAGCATAGATCCTTCATAAATATTAACTTGTCTAGTACTTCACAGATAGCACAGAGCATTGCAGTGAATACTTATACTAAATATGATTCAGTACTTAGCCACATAAATATAGGTTAGATTCAATAGATCAAGCACTAAGCATCTTCTATATCAGATCTAACGTTCATTCATATATCATCAACACAAAGCATAACTAGATCTACTTAATCACATCAAGCACTTAGCCAAGAAAGAGATAAACACATTAGATCAAAGAACAAAGCACTATACACACAGTTACTATGGTTCACCCCCACCCTGGGGCTACGTCCACAAAGTCTTCTTTATATTATCTTGGTCGAGTAGTTACAACACAGAGATTCAATGAACCTTACTTCACATAGGACAGAAGATCTACACATCTCGCTAGATCATTCTTCCTTTCTCTTTAGCACAAGACTACAACAATTTGCACTTAGCTTTCTAATCTCATGCACTGAGCACTCTAAGATACATCTGATCACATAGATCCAGTTACTAGCACTAAGATTTTAGTTATACATCACATAGATGTACTACATTACTATCCTTCTCCTCTATTTACATTTTCTATTTATAGATTACAAAATGGGCCTAAGCATGGGTAAACCCACGGGCCGACATCCCTTTCCCGTTACATCAACCCAAAACCCTAAAATGGACTCAAAATTAGGTCTTGCTTCCTTAATTTCTGTTTTGCATTGCACTCCTTCCTTGGCAAGCTGCCGCAGTCCCAAAAGTGGAAAAATATGACCAAGTATTCTTCAAAACTTGGTCAAGGGCCAACATGCCCCCAACACTCACCTGTGACTCATCTCGAGTCACTCAGGTCTGACCAATTCCACTTTGAATGCCTCGAGCTTGTCTCAAGATGCTTCAAACTATTGTAGTGCGATAGTCTCTTGTTTAGTAAATTCCTGGATTACTGTGTCATTGAGTGGTCCTTCCAGGCATTGTTCTGCAGTGATGACACCCTATTTGAGTTCAGCTCCTTGGCTTTCAATTTTAGTGAACAGTTGGCATGCCTTCTCTTGGAGTGGTTGCAGTCATTGAGAGACTTCCATTACTTTACTTTGCAATGTGTGTACTTGTTGTTGGGCTATGTGTTGTTCTGTGAACCTCTTCATTCTTTCGACTGGGGTCATGGACTTCAGCAGTGCTTGTAGCAAATATGCATGTTGCTTTGCTTCTTGGAGTTGTGCCTCCAATGTTTGCAATTCTAGATTCTCTGTGAGGGTTTCATAAGTCTGGGCGCTTCTAGTGCTTAGCTGCCTACATTTCCAAGCCAAGGTTTTTAATCGGTCGATTACGCTTCGAGAAGTGGCCTCTCTTAGATCTCTTATCTCTTGGGGTGTCTCAGGCACGGTGCAGAGCTCCAGATCCGTGATGTGTTGTTGAATTTGTTGGATTACTTCTTCTAGTTGGGTCACCTACTGTGGGAGATGATCTTCCTTCTTCACTTATATGATCTTCACAAAGCACAATGTTTTGTGAACTCTTTCCTATACTTCAATTTTCTCTGCTAGCAACTGGTCCTTGCTCTGTTGTAACTGTGATTTTTCCTCCTCCCACTTCACTTATAAGGCAAGTTACTCTTGTTTTGCCTTCCTTCGTTGCTCTCCATATGTGCTTTGTTCTTACACCAAAGCCTGGGTGGCTTGCGCTATGTCTTCTTGAGCTCATCGAAGGCGAGCTTCGACTTTATTGGTGATCTGGTGTAGCTGAGTGGGCTCTTCGCCTGTTCCTAGTATTTTCATTGTTAAGGGTGCCGTAGAAATTGCTTGGCTGGACCGAAGTGCCTGCTGCACTTCTTTGAGTTTGTCCGTGATCCAGCGGAATGGATCCTCCTACTTTACTTGTTTCTTTTCTGTGAGCTCTAGTGAAACATCATTCAGTGTGGAAATTAAGAAGTCAAAATCATCTGGGATAAGGGTAGTTTTAAGTGTGGTTCGGGTGTCCTTAGATTTCTTTCAGGATGAGGGCTTTGGTGGGGTAATCTTACTTTTCTTGGAGGGACCTTCCTCATCCCTAGGCGGAGTAATCTCTCCTTTTCTCTATTCAACTTATGTGCCCCATAGTTCTTCATCATGACCTCCCTTCACAGGTGAGAGTGAAGTAGTCTTCATGGATGTGTTGTGGATATATTGAACTTCCACATCCTTCTTAGTCTTGCGCGGTCCTGGTGTATCTGGCATAGCTTTAGGACTATCTACGTCGGACATCTCTATGGGGTCTGATGCAACAAGGAGGTCCACCGACCATTCCTTGGTAATCTCCTCCAAGTCATCTTCTATCATCTTGTAATATGACTGGAGTTGTTATTTGTGCTCATCCGCCCATGCTGTGATGTAGGTGAAGTGACAATCTGCGTTGAATTTCATCAAAGGTCTAAACCTATGAAGTGTGTTGGGTGTGATGCACGGTGTAGACTGAATGGCATTCTTCAACTAAGTGTACTAAGTGTGGAAAATGGCATTGGACTGCCATTTTTTGTTCATGTCATTGGAGTACCACAACATACAAAACTTCGTGGCCAATGGTTTGAAGGGTTCGATCTCTAGAAAAGTGGCTCCCTCGGGTAGTTCCCAAGCGATGAAAGAGATGAGTATGAGAAGCCAGCTAAAGTGCAACTCATACCCTTGGTCTTGTTCTTTTCTACAATCAAGCTCTAGCTGATTTATAAGTTATTTTTCCCAGTTCATTTGTAGTCCCTCCATGCACTTCCCTGCGAGATCAACTACAAATCCAGTCACCTGTGTAGGTCTATTTTTTCGGACTAAATTTTCTGTGATCAGCTGGCAACCAAAGCACGCTCTGTATTCTTAATGGAGGCTACCTTATAACCTCACATGCCTTTCTCCATATCGTCATACGTGTCTTTTATTCATTGAGCGAGAGTGCGATCTGCGGTCTTTCTAGGGTAAAATTCCTGTGGGTCAGGGCCCTGCATGCTTAGACTAGTGATCCAATTGATCAGAATTAGATCCAAAGTGATACGGTAGTCCAACCATAGGTATCCTCCATGGTAGCAAGACAACAACAGTCTAACGCATGCATTTACTTCCTGATGCCTCCCGAAATGTGTAATCTATATTACGTTGAGGAAGGTTGACTACACAAATTTATGGGTTCATTGTTGTGGTACAATCTTGGGGTTCTTTCCTTTTGTAATAGTCAAGTACTTGTGTGGGGCTATCATACTATATACCTTGCGATCTCCAAAGTTAAAATCACTAAATTTCAGCGCAGTGAGCTTCTCTTGGTCAGCATGAACTGCGTGCACCCCTTTTAGGAGGTACGAAGTGACTACAACATATTCAAAGTCTCTGGGTACAGTGTCTCAATTCATTGTTCCGCTTAGTGGTGGGATATATTTACGCAAGATGCTTGGGATCATCTTCACAGTGGCGAAATCATTTTCAACCTTAGATCGTCTTTCTGAAGGCGGTCAGGATGGTCCTGCTCAAGCAGTGGAGGGGGAAAATGGCATTGCGCCCGAGGATGATGCATGTACACCTATAGAGATTCCATGTTCTGACATGACTCTCTCAGTCATTAAATCAATTATAACTTCTTCAACAATTTTCTCAACAACACTGAGCTCGTCCGACATACAAACTTGGGTCAGCTGGCTCGGGTGAAAAAATAATTCAGAGACTACAGTGAATAGTAAGGCAATGATCTCAGGGTAAGTAAATATCAAGGTTCGTGCTCAAATTCTCAGTTAGAAAAAAGTATTCTCAGTGCGTGGCGTGATGGGTTAAGTAGGAAATCTCAGCAACAGTCTGCTTGCAACGAACATGGGGCCTTCATTAACTCTGTTCTATCCGTTCTGGTGCTATCCAATAGTCTAGTGGTAGCCCATAACTATTTTTCAATCCATTCGGAGTGGCAGTGAAACGGGTATATCGGTTCCAACGGCTATATTGCTTCGTCATGGCGAAGTACTCTATGTCGTTGTTCTGATATCTTGGCAAAGCTCCAATTCTGCAATTCATCTTGCTGCGAAGTGTCCTCTAGAACCTCTTGTAACCTTACAATATTATCCCTTTTCTTTCTTAACTTCCTAGCCTTCTTCCTAGTGAGATTCGTCTCAATAATTCCTTTACCATTCTAATGTTTATCTTCTGTGGTCTTAGTTACTTCACGTTGTCGAAATTCTTTCCTAGGGTTCCTTGATAATACTACTTCTGTATCAAAAATAGGTAACTCGATCTTCTGCGGATCCTCAAGTGTTCTCTGAGCTTTGACATCGGAGTTGCTAATATTAAATATCTACGATCTGCTCTGTTTTTCTTCAATCAAGTGAACGATCCTTCTAGTCATAAAGTCTTTTAACTCTTTCTTCTTCTATTCCAAAAGTTTTTCTTCTTCTTTTCATCTGGCTTGTTCTCTATCAATCCAAGGTTTTCCTATGAGCACGGTAAATGGGGTGTTGTCTTCAACAAATTTAATGATCTCAAAGTATTCCTCTATCGAATTTCCATTGACATTCATAGGTATCCGAGCGAGCCTTCCACATAGGTTTACTATCTTTCCTCTGAAGAAACTTGTTCCTCCTAGGGAAGGGATCATGGTAAGCTTTCCTATAGCTTCCCAAGTTCTTTCTGGCATAATGTTCACTTGTGTTTCTTCATCAAGTGTATAGTCAATGTCAAAGTCCCCTTTTCTTTGAATATCTCTGATATCCTAACATGTCGGTAGTCATTCAAGGTATCTTTCATCTGTAGCAATATATTTTTTTATTCTTTCTGGGTTTTTGCTATAATCTTGGTCTCTTGATCTCCTTCAGGGTTTGCTTTCTCCATATTCATCTTCTCAAGCCTAGCAATCATTCTAGGCCAATCCAATACTTCATGGTCCATAGCCTTACAATAGAGGCAACTAGGTCTTCTCCCAGGGCATTCCTTAGCAAGATGTCTCAGTCTTCTGCAACTATAACATAGGGTTAATCCTCTCTTTCGTTTAGATGTTCCCCAAATCCTTCTATACTGTGCACCAGGATCATGGTAGCTAGCCTGCAAAAAACTCTTTCTATAATCCTACATCCACTTGTTAGTCAAGACATTCTTTCGATGCATAGGTATAACATATCGATCACTATACTTATTAGATCTATTCATATCAAACTTTCTTTCATCTATTAATGCCCTAGTTTTGAAGCTAGGAAAGAATCTATCAAACATACATAGATCCATGCTTTAGAAACAAAAACAAATTCACTTATCTTACTTCTACAGAGCACAAAGCTTTCAAATCTAAGAAATTTTGACTATTCTTACCATTATCAGAGCACAAATCTTACATATCTTACCTCTTTTCTGCAGATCTGACCCTTTTCCTTCAAAAATTTCCACTTTTACTTTTCTTAAAGCATATAGTGTTCACATATCACTTCTTTTCTTCAGTATCAACCTCTTTCTTGAAGATATGACCTTTTCCCTTCAGATTTAACCTCATTTTTTGCAGATCTGACCTTTTCCCTTCAGATATGACCTCTTTTTCTGTAGATCTAACCTTTTCCCTTCAGATCTGACCTCTTTTTCTCAGCACAAATCTTTGTAGGTCAAAGAGAATACTGTGCACTAGGGAAACAGATCTACACACAGAGCTTAGTTCGCACAAAGATTTTTCTTCTTTTGTTCCCATCAATCACAGTTCTTGTCCCAGCAATGGAACCATTTGTTGGCACAGGGGAAGACCCAAGGTTCAACGTTCAAGAGCACACCAACAAATCCCTAACTACTAGCCCTTTCGGCAACACCTGTGAAGTAGATGAAGTCTCACCTGAGGTAGAGGCAGGGGTGGTTGTAGGACTCAGATGTCTGCAACCTTAGCTAGGACACTGATCTGTGATTATATCTTTTACAGAGCACTTAGCATAGATCCTTCATCAATATTTAACCCGTCTAGTACTTCGCAGATAACACAGAGCATCACAGTGAATACTTATACTAAATATGATTTAGTACTTAGCCACAAAAATATAGGTTAGATTCAATAGATCAAGCACTAAGCATCTTCTATATCAGATCTAACGTTCATTCATATATCATCAACAAAAATCATAACTAGATCTACTTAATCACATCAATCACTTAGCCAAGAAAGAGATAAACACATTAGATTGAAGCACAAAGAACTATACACACAGTTACCATGGTTCACCCCCACCCTAGGGCTACATCCACAAAGTCTTCTTTATATTATCTTGGTCGAGTAGTTACAACACAGAGATTCAATGACCCTTACTTTGCATAGGATAGAATACCTGTGTAGCTCACTAGATCCTTCTTCCTTTCTCTTTAGCACAAGACTACAACAATTTGCACTTAGCTTTCCGATCTCATTCACTGAGAACTCTAAGATACATCCAATCACACAGATCCAGTTACTAGCACTAATATTTCAATTATACATCACATAGATGTACTACATTACTATCCTTCTCCTTTATTTACATTTCTTATTTATAGATTACAAAATGGGCCTAAGCATGGGTAAACCCATGGGCCGACATCCCTTTCCCATTACATCAACTCAAAACCCTAAAATGGACTCAAAATTAGGTCTTGCTTCCTTAATTTCCACTTCGCGTTGCGCTCCTTCCTTGGCAAGTTGTCGCAGTCCCAAAAGTGGTCAAATATGACCAAGTATTCTTCAAAACTTGGTCAAGGGCCAACAAGTGGACGACCATCTCCCAGACACAGATTTGTTTAGGATTGATTCCATACCAGAATATCTAGAGGACATAGCAGTCTTTCTCACTACAAGAGCCTATCCTAAAACGTATTCCGCAACCCAGAAACGCCATATGGTTGTTAGAGTAGCATATTACTAGTTGATTGCCAGACAATTGTATAAACTAGGACTAGACAACATTCTCAGATGATGCATATTGGATCACAAAAGGCAGGATATACTCTAGGAATACCATAGTGCAGTTGCAGGAGGACATGTAGGAGGAAAGGCCATGGCACAGAAAGTTCTACAGGAAGAACTTTGGTGGGAAACACTTTTCAAGGATGCAAAAGAACACACTATATCATGCAATGTTTGTCAACGGGTAGGTGTTAGGACCCTATAATGTACCTTTTTTCTAATACTTTTTTTTATCATTACATCCTTTTCCCACTCTCATTTAAACCTACATTATCACTTTAACCTATTTTTCCAAAGATTATACACTTTTTCTACTTGAAGACTCGTTGCTGAAACAGTCAAACAACACGCAAATCCTGTTGCTGAAACGGTCCATGGTTTGCGATGCTGAAACATCATTCCACACAACAGTAATAAGAAGGAGTTGTTACACTGGCCACAACAGCCGTACCTTAAGCCAGCACCAACCATCACTATTGCTCGAGACCCTGTTGCTGAAACAGTCAAACAGGACGCAAATCTCGTTGCTGAAACAGTCAGTGATTTGCGATGTTTAAATAGTACAAACAACAGCAACAAGAAAAGATAAATAAAGAAGCTGTTACACTGGCTGCAACATCTGCACCCCAAAGCTAGCACCATTACAACTACTGTAACAACATTTTGCTACAGGAGATCAGAATATCCTATTCCAACATAGAATATTAGATCAGACTAAGAATAGGATTTGTATGTACACATGTAATTGTATGATCAATTGTATTAAGAGGATTCTCCTCTTTAAATAGTGGAGAAATCAGCATTAGAAGGGGATTATGAAAAGATTTAGCTGAAAAATGAATCACAGAGAAGGAGCGTGTTCACGCTAGATATTGTAACTTGACACATTTGACAGATGAATAAAAAATCATTTTGAGCATTTCTTTTTAGTTTCTTTTATTCCTTGGGAATCTTGTGAGAAGGAAAGGGCCCACCTTCTTCACAAGATTCACCCATTAGTTCTGTAGTGCGTTAGTGTTTTTTTTATTCGTACCTTGTTAAAACTATGTCTTTCTGAAACTCTGTTTTGCTGAAACTCTGCATCCACTGATTGTTACATTGTTTTCATACAATTCATTCCTAGGTAATTGTTAATCATTTTGATTGGTAATTTTGTTTGCAGAATGAGTTTATGAAAGTGTGATCATTAGAGATAGGTGCTGAAGATTCCTACTTTGGGGAATAGGGCCCTGTTCTCTGTTATAGAGTAGTTAGTCTTCAGTAATTGTTAATCATTCTGATTGGTGATTCTGTTCGATGAGTTCATGAAAGTGTGATAGACAGGAACAGGTGCTGAAGATTCCTGCTTTGGGGAATAGGGTCATGTTCTCTGTTACAGAATAGTTAATCATCTTTACAGTGTGCTAAAAAGTTCCTTTTTCCTAGGTTGCTAATCTTTAATGTAATTCAGGATTCTTATGATAGTTATTTCCTTTTGAATCTTAAAACTCTACAATAGATAGATTTCTTTCATTATAATTCAAAGTAGAACTTCAGTTTGTTCAAGCAAGGTGTGATTAGTATACTTTTACTACAATTCTAGATTGCTTTTGAGATTGAGCATGTTACAGGTATGAACTAACTGAGAGGGGCGGGGGGTGAATCAGTTAGTGTAGATTGATAACAATTTCTCTTGCTTTTAATCTTGAATCATTAATCTTAGTGGAAGTGAGTCTTTGCTGTGAAATTCAGAGTTATAAACATAAAGGAGATAACATAAAGAATAGCAATCACACACAACATTCACTCACAAGTATGAGACACAAATTTTTCAAGAGGAAACCCAACGAGGGAAAAAACCTCGTCTTATTAAGATTCTAAGCAAGATCCAACTGTGTTACACCTCATCTTTTATGAGCACCAACTCATAGAGGCTACAACCTCTGATTGCCAGCACCAACTGGCTGAGAGCACCAACTCCCACAAAATCCCAGCACCCACTGGGTGGAAGCACAGACGTCCTTCTCACTTCAGCACCAACTGAGTGAAGGCACCAACCTTCATATTCTACAAGCACCCACTTGCATAGAAAGAGACATACGTCTCCCTAGCACCACCCTACCACCCTTATTTGCCAAAATAAATATTGCTCAAATCAACTAGTTCATTCTGATATAGCTTGCTTACCCTTTCTGTTGATCTACTCTGTATTCTTCACTGTTTCTGATCTGTTGCTCTGCCTCACTGTCCTCTGCAGCCCATTCTCAGCTTCTTCTCCTATGACGCAGATTCTCCTCCTCTTTTTCTCACCTCCAGAGCTCTCACTTGCTCTCACTTCAACAACTACAATTTATCTCTGTTCCAGCGCATTATATAGATTCACCACATGCAGAAGTTTTCCTTGTTTTTCTCAACTCCAACTGCAATTTCCCTTTCCTTTATTCTTTCTTCTTCTTTTCGCATGCCAGCCTTCTCCCTGATTTTCTGAACTGGCTCTTTGCATGCCTCCTCTACGCATGCCACATCATGCAACGTTGTGTTCCTATTGTCTTAACTGCCAGTCTAATTTTAGACTGAAAGTCCTTCCACTTTTCTCAACTCCAACTGCAGTTTCCCTTTCTTTCACACCAATCGCGTTGTGAATGGCATCATTCGTGTTGTTTCTTAAAGAAAATGATTGGTAACTTCTGCTGCTAGTCATGACCATGGCTAAGGCGTGCGTTTTTATCAGAAAAGATCCAGCGTTGTTTCAGCATAGTTTCCAGCACTATGTTTCAGCCCAGCGCTGTGTTTTAGCATATGTAACAACACTGTGTTTCAGTTGTTACAGCACTGTGTTTCAGCATAAGTTCCAGCTCTGTTTCAGCATTGTGTTTCTGTATCTGTGTTTCATCATTTGTTTTCCAGCATCTGTGTTCTAGCTTCTATGTTCCAGCATCTCTTGTGCGTGCTCCATAACCAACCGATTGCCATCAATGACAACCTTGACCGTGTTCCAGCATAAGTTCCAGCATTT
>JZKD02S1925778.1:53322-71331 GCA_000966675.3 Picea glauca | reverse complement strand
ATTGTCAAAATGTGAATTTGGAAAAAACATCTCTTGTATATCTAGGTTACATTGTATGAGGTGGAGAGCTTAAGATTGATCCCTCAAAAGTTGAGGTTATTGTAAATTGGCCAACGCCTACGAATGTAACCGAAGTAAGAAGATTCATGGGAGCAACACAATATTTGGAGGAAGTTTATTGCAAACTTCTCTTTGATTGTAGCACCTTTACATGATTTAAAAAGCGTGAAAAGGGGATTCCAGTGGGGAGGAAGCCAACATAAGGCTTTCAATACTTTGATAAAAAATACTACTACAACTCTTGTTCTGGCATTGCCAGATCTCCAATAGTCTTTTGAAATTGAAACCGATGCAAGTGACTATGCCATGGGGGCAGTGTTGATGCATCACATAAAACCCATATGCTATCATTCTGATACCTTCACTACAACAATAATTAACTATCCAACCTATGATAAAGAATTGTATGCTCTAGTACAAAGTGTTAAAAAGTGGAAACATTACTTAATGGGCAAAGAAACAGTAATACACACTGATCATCAACCATTACAGTATCTACAATCACAAACTAAGCTACAACAATCAAGGCATTTTAGATGGATGGGGTTTTACAACAATTTCACTTGGTCATCAGATGTAAAAAGGGAATTCATAATAAAGTTGCTGATATGTTATCTAGGCCTCCTAGTACAATTGCTACAATCCTTAAGAACAATTCAATCACTCATGAAAGTTATATTGAACAATATGTTGAGGATAAATATTTTAAGGAAGTCTATGCAACTTTAAGTAATGGTAAAAGAGCAGAAGAATTGAATTATCATATTAAAGACAAACTCTTGTATCATTTGGGAAAGTTATGTATTCCAGAAAGTGAAAGATTCCATGTCATCAGAGAAGCACATACTTCTCTTATAGCAGGGCATTTTGGGGTAGATAAAACAATTGCTCAGTTACAAAGATTTTGTTATTGGCCTCGAATGCATGAAAATGTGTCTAAATATGTAAAAGGATGTACTATGTGTGCAATAAGCAAACCAAGTAATAGAAATCTAGGATTGTACACTCCACTTCCTATTCCTTCTAGACCATGGGAAAGTGTATCTATGGATTTTGTGGGGGGATTTCCTATGTCTAGAAAAGTTCATGATTACCTGTATGTAGTTGTGGATAAGTTCAACAAAATGTGTCTTTATTCCTTGTAAAAAATAGGTCATAGCCGAACAAACAGCTCAAATGTTCTTTGAAAATGTATGGGTTCATTTTGGTTTACCTACTTCTATTGTATTTGGTCGAGACTCCAGATTCCTGGGGAAATTTTGGTCAAGCTTATGGGAACTTATGGACACCAGGTTAAAGAAGAGAACAACATTTCATCCACAGACAGATGGACAGACATAGGTGGTGAACAGGACAGTAGTGCATCTACTTCAGACATATTGCAACAAATATCCTAAGCTTTGGGATGAACATCTGTGTTATGTACAACATAAGTATAATCGAGCCAAACATTATTCTACTTAGAGATCTCCATTTGAAACTTGTTTGGTGTACTTTCCAAAGTCTCCGTTGTATTTTGTCTTTAGAAAAGACATTTCAGCAGGAGGACATAGTGACGTGGAAAAGGCTACAAAATTCATTGGACGTATCCAGTTGATCCATCAGGTAGTACAGGAATAGTTGGAGAAAAGCCAAGCCAAGTACAAGGCAAGGCATGATATGGATTGAGTTGATCATCAGTTCAAATTAGGAGATCAAGTCTGGTTATACATCAACAAGGAAAGGATGCAAGGTGAAGGTAAAAAGCTTAAACCAATTCGTTATGGTCCTTTCAAAATTTTAGACAAGATTGGTACTAATGCTTTCCGATTAGAATTGCCCCATATATGAAAATCTATTCAGTTGTAAATGTGGAAAACTTGAGATTGTATGAGCCTCCTATGATCGAGGATCAAGGAGAGAATGTTCAGATTCCTACCATCAAATATTTTGCTCCTAAATATATGAATGAGTTGCAGGAAGACACCATATTGGACAAAAGTGTTCGAACTTCTCGCAGGGGTGATGTGGAGTATCTTCGAGTGGGATTGAAGGGCACAAATCCAAGTCAAGCCAAGTGGATGGAGACCAAAAAGGTGAGGACATAGTATCATCACTTAGTTACCAACTAATACCATAATTTTGGTGGTCCAAAAGCTTCCAAGTGGGGAGGATTGATCCAGGAGGATCCTCAAGTCCAGAAAATGCTCAAAAATTAAAGTTCTCAGATTTTGATGAGACCAATTCCATTGCATCTATCTCGTTCTCCCGATTCTATCCATATATTTACTTTCTCAAACATACACTGTATGCGAGAGTTATCATACTCTGACCATTTTCCCAAATAGGCAAAAAGTCAATAGGTCCAGTCAAATGATGACATCAACATGACATCAACAGTGCTGACATGGCAGAGACAAGTGGAGACAAGTGGAAATCCAAAAGAAGGTGAATGGTCAGTGACAGGGATCCAACCAACAACTGATAAGTGGAATTTTTTTGGAAAATGTTTGGGTGCCACATGGCCCAGTCATGGGCTGCCACGTGGCACCATGGTATTGGTTAATGGTTGGTGGATTTTTTTTTATTGGAGTCCATGGGGTTTAATCCCATTACCTCTTGGGTTATCCCAAGCCTTTGAAAAAGGTCGCTTGCCAATGCGCCCTTGGTGGTGCTTGTAACACTAAAACAAAAAATAATAAAAATAAAGGTGATAAAGTAACAAGGGGGGTGCCCAATGGATAAACCTCAGCCCTGGTTTTGAGGGGAATCTCATGAGACTAGGGGGCGCGCTCCAAAAGGGGCTTAGCCCAGCTAAGAGACCTCTTTTTTATCTTGTGATCCTATGCAGATTCCTAATGACAAGGAGCCAAGGGCGTGCCCAACCCAAAAGGGACTACTCTGTGTATTTTTGTTAAAAATGGGTTTTTTAACTTTAGAAAAGCCCAAATTTCACTATTTTTGGGATATTTTGGCCATTTGAAGGGGGATTTGATCCCAAAAAGAGGCCATATCTTGAGGGGAAGTTGGTATTCTCTTGTTGGGCCTAAATACTATAAATTTAAGGATTTTTGAGCTTGAGAGGAGGCTTTTGTATGCAGGGAAATTGAGGAGCAACATTGTAAATTTGTCCATTTCTCATGAATTGAGGGGCATTTTGGTCATGTTCGAGAGGAGAGTTTGGGAGCATGATTGGATCTGAGAAGGGAGGTATTGCACAATAGACCAAGAACATGTTGTAAAATCAATAAAGCCAATGTAAGATAACTTGAGAAATTTGATGAGAAATAAAAAGAGGTCCTCCACTTGGAAGTGGGCCCAGAGACATAGCCAAAGATTGGTGAACTCTGTTAACAACTTTCTTGTCTCCTTTTTCTTTATTGGTTGTTGTTATTCTCTCTATTATGCAACATGATTGATGAGGCCGATCTCTTAATATTAAGCATCTAATAATCGTCATTTTGTTAAACTACATCTTGATTTTTTGGATCATATATTGTCCGAGAGTAATATTTACTTGTAACCCTAATTTGTGATGTAAAGGGTACAAGTTGGCCCCACCATATGTAAGATAATTAATATTGTGTGATGATTAATTATATTATTGAGTTATTGAGTTCAGACCTATTGTTCCAATAGACACACCTTTTGTTGTGTCAGTTGTTGTATAAATAAAGGTGAATCCCCATTGAGGATTACACACTCTCACTTGTCCACTTAGAATTTCAACAAGTGCATGTATGAATGAAGTGCACACCTCTCTTCGGTGCTAGGATCTAGTTTTTTGTAAGAACCCTCTTGTGTGCTAGGTCTATGGTGTTGGGGGATCTTCTCTTGAGAATATAGCAAAGGATTGCTGGGTTTTTCCCTTGTTTGAGAAGGGTTTTCCCAAGATACTTCTTGTGTTATTGTGCATGGTTATTATTCTTGTGATCTTGGTTATTGAAATACTTGTGTAAGGTGTTGCTGCATTTATTTTTATGGTTCAAGTAAATTCTAAATGAAATAAACTACATGTGCATGATCTAAGCATCTTAAAATTCAATAGGTATGTCGTGTGCATAGGAAAAACTTGGTATGTTTTCGAGAATTGTGGAGAGCAAGGATGCCACTAGTCCTCGTGGGGTGTTGTGCTTCCGCAGGTTCACATTTTGAAAATTTCTACACCATGAGTTGTGAAAATCTAGGTAATTTGGAGGTTGTCTGGTTCATTTATGGCGCATTGATTTTCTCAGATTTAGGAGGAAATGATAGGGATTTAGAACTAATGAAAACTAGATGTCCCACTTTTCTATGGACTGCGTAGTGGTTCCTATTTTTGGTGACCTATGTTCTGGAGGTTATTCATGTGTCTAGGAAATAAATTTTAGTAAATATGTGTTATGCATTTGTCCTTGAAGCAATTCAATCTATCTTGTAAATTTTGTAGTCAAATTCCTTTATAAGTAGATATAGTGGATTTATAAGGAGAGGGAAGTGATTTAAAACAATTTCCAAGTAAACATCACACTATTATATGGGTTGGGTTGTGCATTCTATTTATAATTATGTGTATTCTAAACATAGTTCATTTGGGAAAAGGAAATTTTAATAAACACATATCATCCACTCGGGATTAAAGCAATTTGTGCTCAATGCTATATTTATCTTTCAGAAATTTCATAGTCAAACACCTTTTTTACTTTATCGTTTTCCTAGTTGTGAAGACACTTTTTCTATGAGCATATCTCCATTGTTGTCATAGCTATTTGTTTTGTGCATCTGCACTGCTAACATGTATTTCATGTGCATAGGAAACACTTGGTCTATTTTCAAGTGTTGTGTAGAGGATCGATGCTACTATTGCTTGTAGGTTTCTTTGCTTCTGTAGGTCCAGATTTTGAATAGTTTTGCAGCATGAGTTGTGACAAGCTAGGTGATTTGGAGGATGGTTGAGTCATTTATGGCACACTGGTTTGCTTATTTTTAGGAGGAAACGAGAGGGATTTAGACCTGATACAAAGCAGATGTTGTGCTTTTATATGGACCACGTATTAGTTTCTATTTATGGTGTCTTGTGTTCTAGAGGTTATTCATGTGTCTGGAAAAGACATTTCAATAAATATGCATCATGCACTTGGCCTTAAAGCAATTCGAAATGTTTTATTTATTTATGTTTTGTAAATTTTGTAGTGAAATGCCTTTATACTTGGTGTTTTTTTTTTTCCCAGGTTGTGTGGAAGCTTTCACTGTTGTGATGTTTCAATTCTCTTCACTGGAATATACTTTGCAAAGAAAATGATTTTTCTATTTTCAGTCCTTGTATGGGGAATCCACACTTTCAACCCTTGCATTGAGAATTCCCACCAATTATGGTCTGACATTGGCACTCTTAGGTGCCTCGACACTTGTGCAGTTTCCAGAGCTATGCCATCAAAATTTTCACATAGGTATATGCCTTGTACAACCGATACTTGGTCTATTTATCACTTTCTCTATTTTCAAACATTTTGTGGAGAACTAATACAACTCCTTTTCCTGCACTTCCACATCCCCTCACTTCCAATAGTTATGCATGAAGGATTGTGACAAGAGTTGTATTTTGCAAGATAACTCATTGATTTATGGCACATTGGTTTTCTCTGATTTACAACGAAAGGGTAGGTATCTAGAAGAAATGCAAAGAAAAAATGTGTCTTATCTATTAACTATCTATTAAAATGATTTTTTTCCAGGTTGTGTGGAAGCTTTCGCTGTTGTGATGTTTCAATTCTCTTCACTGGAATATACTTTGCAAAGAAAATGATTTTTCTATTTTCAGTCCTTGTACGGGAAATCCACACTTTCAACCCTTGCATTGAGAATTCCCGCCAATTATGGTCTGAAATTGGCACTCTTAGGTGCCTCAACACTTGTGCAGTTTCCAGAGCTATGTCATCAAAATTTTCACATAGGTATATGCCTTGTACAACTGATACTTGGTCTATTTATCACTTGCTCTATTTTCAAACATTTTGTGGAGAACTGATACAACTCCTTTTCCTACACTTCCACATCCCCTCACTTCCAATAGTTATGCATGAGGGATTGTGACAAGAGTTGTATTTTGTAGGATAACTCATTAATTTATGGCACATTGGTTTTCTTCGATTTACAACGAAAGGGTAGGTATCTAGAAGAAATGAAAAGAAAAAATGATTCTTATCTATTAACTGCTTGATGGTTTTTGTTTATGATTACTACTATTCAAAAGGTAGCTAGTATATGTGGAAAAGAAAAATGATCAGATTCACATCATGCTATTTGTTAAAATATTAGGTTTTCTTGTTTTCACCGTAGAAAATATCACTATTTTATTACCCAAACATAGGCACAAGGCCGCCCCCGAGCACCTTAACCTTGACAGAGAGAATAATTATGGAAGAAAACACTAGAACCAATAGCCAACCAAGCTAGTGTACCTCTCTCCAAAGCTAGCGTACCAAGAAGAAAGTCCAAACCATAAACCAAATACCAAGTCACCATTGTAGCAACTGCAACTCTCCTCTAGGCATGTGCACCACTAGTCCTTATGAGGTCGTAGGAGTGAGTGTGACAAATGAGCTCAAGCGCCCTCTATTTATAGTGCTCCACTCCACCCAACTAGGATGACTTCTCTTATTGGAGGTTAATAACTTAATATAAAATATTTTCTTGAGACAACTTGTATTATAGGGTTCTTAACCAACCATCTAGGGTTTCTCTTGCTTCCCAAAATATTCTAGCCTCGTCAAAGGTTACACATAGAGGCTAATACCTCCCGCAACTATCATAACATAAACACTCCCTCCTAGCTAGGGAGGTATTAAATGAAATGGTCTTGAGAAAAAAAAAACCATTCAATTGATATCATCATCATAGCCACACATGATATCTCATGATCACATAGATCAAATCACGAGCACCATCATCACTATCCATCTAGACAGTCTCCAAGGAAATTTGAACAATGCCATCCAATAGGAAAAAATTGTTCCTATCCATAGTAGTATGAAACTATTATCCAGTGGTACAAAACCACTCCTAGTAGCACACAACTACTAACCAATGACATAAAATCACTACCAGTGGAACACATCCACTACAATAACATAAAACTATTGTCCAGAGACACAATATCTACTGCAATCATATTGTTTGATATCATCCTGCATCAACAATGTCATCAACTGCATCACCTCTATGTTGTACTAGCATGATGTGAATGCATCATAACTAAGCTGTCCTGGTGTGATCTAGAGTATCATCTACATCATCTCTAAGCCGTACTAGCATGATGCAAATGCTGTCAGTGTTTCATGGAAACCTTCACAAGAGACCTAGCTAAAGCATACACAAACAAAGATGATTAAGAAAAGGAAGAGAGATACAACATGAAGAATGAGAATCAATGTATATTATGATTTAATCAATGAGTTATTGATATTCACTCATATAGGAAATGAAATTCTATAATTAGGAATGCATGCATAATAGTGATGGTATAGAATTAGAAATTCTAAAGTAGAACTAGTTAGTTAACTCCCACTGAACTAGTGTTACTCCCATTGAACTAGTGTGTCAAAAATAGAAATATCTCCAACACCCCCCCGGAACATCACTGTGGAGTAAAAAATGAGTCCCGACTACTAGGCCACATTAGTTACTCATGTACAATGAAACTAATGAACACTGAATAAAAATGAGGAAAGAGGGCAAACCACGACTACTAGGCCATATTAGTTACTCATGTACAATGAAACTAATGAACACTGAAAAAATGAGTCCCGACTACTATGCCATATTAGTTACTCATGTAAAATGAAACTAATGAACATTGAATAAAAATGAGGAAAGAGGGAAAACCACGAGGGAACAATCCCCCCCCTCAAAAGACAATGCATCAAAAGAAGAAAAGACAACTACTAGGTAACTATGTTCTTCACTACAAGATGATCCCGCAAAGTCTAAAACTTCTTCTCACTGAAAATATTCGTGAGGATGTAGAAATATTTATGGATCTGATGAAGTCCTTTGGTAACCTGTTGGGCCTTGTACCTCTTGATCTAGTGGACCCATCTGTACCTGAAAATATTCCTTTCTGGTGGAAGTGGAACTAGATGCCAAGTCTGATTCTCTAGGATTGATTCATACTCCTTTTGCATGGCTGATTTCCATAATGGATTGTAGGTCTACAGATTAGTAGATTGAACCATATATAAATTCATGGGAATTGCAGGTTCTAAAGTTGAAAGTACATGAGAAGGATTCTCATGATAAGATTTAGTCCTCTTCAAATCCAATGGATTCACTGCAAGGTTTCCTGCTGCCTGAAGTGTGGCCTGTGCCTTCTTGGGCATCTGTTGAAGCTTCATCGATGGATTCTTATATGGTTGTACTACCTTCTTATTTCCATGTAAAAAATATGAGTGTATGGAATCATCTCTAATGTACAAAACTGATGGAAGCAAAACAATATATGCATGTTGCACTGGAGGTGCATGTAAATTACTCTCCTTATGTGTAGGTAGAATAGAGGAGTAATCGTAAGAAAAATTAGTGAATTTATACAACCTTGATTTGTGATCCACCTCACCAATTGTAATGATGGAATTGTCATGCATGTCAATTACTGAAACTGAATCTAATGTAAATTCAACCTTTTTACCTTTCTGAGTGATCTGATAAACTGAGAGAAGATTCATAGAAATATTTGGAACATGTAGAAAATTCTCAAAACTTCCATTGTGGAGTTCCACTCTCCCTTCTCTTGCTACTGCTACTGTAGTATCATCCCCCATGAGAATAGGGGGTCTTGTGCATGGCCTTAAAGAAGAGAAAAATTCCTCT
Organism: Picea glauca; assembly: GCA_000966675.3. Lineage (NCBI taxonomy): Eukaryota > Viridiplantae > Streptophyta > Pinopsida > Pinales > Pinaceae > Picea > Picea glauca. The sequence continues at coordinate 62,445 of JZKD02S1925778.1, read as the reverse complement.
TTTGCTACCATATGATGGGATGCACTAGACTCTATAATTCATGAATCAGATGAGGAATTAATTGCAACTAGAGCATGATGATTACCTTTCGTAGGAGCATGATATTCTTCCTTCTGCTTCTTGACTCCCTCTGGAATGAAGATTCCAAGGTTGTTCTGCTGAAGTGCCTGTGCCATAAGATCGATCTGTTTCTTCATGCATGGATATTCTTCACGATTCAATTTATTTCAATAAGTGCACTAGTTTCCTTTCTTCTTCTTCTTGGAATCTGAAGAGTCTTTGGAACCTGAAGAATGGTTAAAGGGTTTGGAATATCCCTCCTTCTTGTTCTGTTTGGATGATCCTTTTCCATCATGCATGGTGAGTGCATGTGATTTGGGATCCTTGATGAGGCCCACCTGTATGATTTTTGTTTGCTCTTGTGTGAGAGACTTAATGAACTAAGCCAACATAGGCATTTTCCAATTTTTTCCAAAATAACATCTTCCATAATGAATTTGGAGACATATACAACGTATTCTGGTCCTAACTTGGCCAAGATTGTTAGAATAAGTTGTTTCTCTTGTGTAGAATTGTCAATACCACATTCACCCAAGATCAATAGCAAAGATTTAAATTTAGTAACTAAATCCTGTATATTATCAAAACTTTTAGGGTCTAATGTATTCAACTCTACCTCAAGAATATGACCTCACATCTCATCCTGCTTTCCAAAGAGTCCTTCCAAGGTGGTCCAGATCTCGTTTGGATTCTTGAATGCGGAAACATGAAACCATAAATAAATGGAGATTAACTGAAGAAGTAGTCCCGTGGCCTCATCATTATGATTCACCCATCTGGTCTTCTTAAGCACTGATGTAGGTTCTGTTTTTGTTGCCATCGTCAAATTATACAATCCTTTTCTTTTGATTTGGAATGCGACCTTCATATTCCACTCAAAATAGTTGTACGGTGTGAGTATTATCACCAGACTTGATTGAATAAGTTCCATCATCTCCATCCTTGCTATTGATTCTGAAAAGATCTTGAAAACCCAGATCGTGGATTCTGAGATATGATTGACAGTTCTATGATAGCTATAGATATGGTAAAACAACTATATATCCTAAACTATGATGCGGGTTTTGGATATTTTTGGTGAGCATGAGAATCCTTATGTTATACATCTCTGGTCAAAATTTTAGCCCGACCCAGATCACAGATTTCGAGATATGGGTATTTTACTGTAGAAACCCAATTTTCTGGAGGGTTGTTGAATCGTCGCACCCTAGACAAGGACAGAGTGCGATGATGTTGAATCATCGCACCCTAGTGAAGGAAACAGTGTGACGATTATGAAAAACTGAATTGTCACACCCCAGATGAAGAGCATAGTGCGACGACATCGCACCTTGGATGTGTATAGGCTATGACGATGCCTGGAAAAACAAAGTTTCTTAAGTCTGAGTGTGACCATCACACCCTTCGATAGGGATAGGCTACGATGATTCCAATCATCGCACCTTTCGATAGGGATAGGTCGTGATGATTGTAGAAACTAGGTTTACTCAAATCCTCGTTCGCTCTTCTCTGGCTTGTCTAGGTTGCTCCAAGCATCTCGACTTTGATACCATGTCAGTGTTTCATGGAAACCTGCATAATAGACCTAGATAAAGCATACACAAACAAAGATTATAAAGAAAAGGAAGAGAGGTACAACATGAAGAATGAGAATCAATGTATATTATTATCTAATCAATGAGTGACTGATCTTCACTCATATAGGCAATGAAATCCTATAATTAGGAATGCATTCATAATAGTGATGGTATAGAATTAGAAAGTCTAAAATAGAACTAGTCAAGTAACTCCCACTAAACTAGTGTTACTCCCATTGAACTAGTGTTCCAAAAATATAAATTTCTCCAACATATGCATCATAGCTAAGCTATATTCCACCTCTGAGCTATACTCACATGATGTAGATCAGTTCCTCACTATGCCATCTATAATATGTATGATCATCTCTAAACCATACTAGCATGGCATATCTAGCATGATTCCAATGCATCATATCTAAGTTGTATGGCACAATGAAGCTGTACTCGTATGATCATATCTAACATGACATGAGCCCCCTGCATAATCTCTAAGCCGTACTAGAATGACATATCTAGCATGATGTCAATACATCATATCTAAGTTGTATGCCATATCTAAGCTATACTCGCATGGCCATATATAGCATGATGTGGCTCACCAACATTGTCTCTAAGTTGTACTAGCATGAACATAACTAGCATGATGTCATTGTATCCACCTCTAAGATGTACTAGCACGATGATCCTCAGGCCACTATGTCAACAACTCCAACCATTTGTATCATATCTGAGTTCTACTAGCATGATCATATATAGCATTATGCAAGCATCATCTCTAAGCTGTATGATCATCTCTAAGATGCACTGGCATGATATAGATCCGCAGGTCACTGAAAGTCCATGATGCCACATATTATTTCTCCCTCCCAATTGAGGAATCCATCTGCTCCCTTTCAACCAAGGGAGAAATCCCCATGAGCCCCATCTTGTTCCTCAAGTATGAAAAATTTATCTTAGACAAAGGCCTCATCAAAATATCTGCAATATGCTCATCAATGGAGATATACTGGAGAACCACTTCTCCCCTCTGGACTTTATCATGGAGAAAATAGTACTTGATCTCAATGTGCTTCAACCTTTCATGGAACACCGAGTTCTATGAGAGATTCACATAGATTTGGTTATCAAAATATATCACAGTTGAATCCAACACCTAATCAAACAGTTTAGAAACCAGCTTACAGAGCCACACTGCTTCCATACAAGAATCACAAGCTGCAATATATTCCGCTTCTACAGTGTTGAGTGCAAAAGACTTCTATTTCCTGCTAGCCCATGATATCATAGTAGATCCCAAAATGAAACACATACTAGAAGTAATATTTATTTCATCTACACTCCCTACCCAATCTGAATCAGTAAATCCATGCAGTTGTACATCACTATTTGAGACATATCTCAAACCATAAGTTATCTTCCCACAAAGATATCTCAAGATATGATTTGCAACTATCCGATTCTCTTGTCTAGGTTTCACTTGGAACTGGCTCAACCTGTTTACAAAAAATCAAATATTCGACCTAGTATTCAACTAATACATCAAGGATCCAACCAACTGCTGATACATGGATGATTATACTGGATCAGGATCATAGTCTCTTAACTTCCTTAATATGTTACCATCGAAGTCACCATGGATTTGCAATCCATCATCCCAAACTTCTGAATGATCTTTACAACATACATCCGTTGTCCTAGTAAGACTTCACCATTCTTCTTCCATACTTCTAATCCCAAGTTGTAGTGCATGAGACCAAGATCCTTCATATCAAATTCAATGGATAGCTCCTTCTTACACTGAATAATGAGAGGCTCTGCACCTGTTAGGAACAAATCATCAACATATAACAGTAGAATCACAAGTGCATTATTCACAACTTTTTAATAGAGGTTTGGATCGACATGACTTTTGGAAAATCCAAGTCTTGTCAAGTAGCTATCAATATGTGCATACCAATCTCTTGTAGCTTGCTTGAGTCCATACATGGCATTGTTCAATATGCATACATGGGTTTCTTTTGGGTGAACCTTGAAACCTTGAGGTTGATCTATATATACCTCTTCCTCAATTACTCCATTTAGAATGGCGATTTTTACATCCATATGATGTAAAATCCAACCCATGGAAGCTTCTAGAGATATTATGGATCTAATAGATGTATATATAGAAACCAAAGCAAACATCTCATCATAATATTCTCCCTCATGCCGAGAGAGTCCTCTAGCCAGAAATCTCACCTTGTATTTGTCAATACTTCCATCTAAAACATGCTTTATCTTATAGACCCACTTTGAAGTGACTACAAACTTCTCTTTAGGTCTAGGAACAAATTCCCATACATCATTTTTCATAGTAGATTGGTATTCCTCCATCATGGTGTAACAAACCTCCTTGTTACGACAACAACTCTGAGAACAGGTGCAATTTTTTTTTTTTGTTTAGGGTGTGTGCACGCGTGTAGAAGTAACAAACAGACTTGACTCTACGTCGCCAATCGAAAACCAACAAGACACAACCACGAGGTTCATAACAAGAAGAATGAAGGCACACAACGAGTAACTGCAACAATATACGACCCTAGGCATAAGGCGCACAACACAAACATTAATACATACTGGGGTTGCACAGTAAGAACACAGAGGGAAGAATCCAACAGTAGAGTTTACTATTTCTGCACAGAAAAGAAGGGATTTTAGTCTTATGTCTTCTCGAAATAAGATTAGATAGGCTCCTGGCCGACTGCTCAGGCAAAAACTAGTAAATCTTTTAGGGAGTTGCAGTAGTGGAACTGTGCCTTTAAACAACCCGAGACTACTGATACGACACTGGATTCCTTATACCGAAAATACACACAGACATATCTACTAAGCTACAAGAGGTGTCTCTATCTCGCCTGACACAACCGACCCAACAACCAACTGAATACTATTAAGTACAACATAACAAGAAGGACGACTACTTCCTTTACGGAAGGCGCATGACCAGAAGGGCTCCGACAATGAACACCCCAGTTCCACATAAATTTCAATTCAACAACTTTCCTCATTTACTAAACTCAAAGTAATTTGTTGGCCGTGAGTCGAGGTTATTGCACCATAGGTGTTATTAGAAACAATAAAATTTCCAAGAGCACTGTCTTGAATTATTAACCATCTTTCATTTATTTCGCATATCCGGACCATGATTCTAAAATTTCAATACCTCTTATATGCTACAAACCCAACATTTCAGTGACCTTACAAGATAAAAACATTTCAGTAAACATGAGGAGCTCTCAATTAGATGTCATCTATCATCATAGGTTCCAATAATAATGCAATAACATCATAATTTCAAGTAATCTCATATTTCAAATTAACAATATAATAACATACTTAGAAATAACAACCTATGTACAAGTAACATCATAGTTGAAAAAAAATTACAATAAGATCATATTTAGAAATGGAAATATATAATGATTCAATTTCTAAAATGACAAGGGACAAGATTTGAACATGACATATATCAATATCAAYTGACAATACTTGTAAATATCCATAGCTAAAAAGGTCAATATATAGAATTGACATCAATTACATATTCCAAGTAACCTCATAATTGAAATTAACAATATAACAACATACTTAGAAATAACAACCTATTTACAAGTAACATTATAGTTGAAAAATTACAAATAAGATCATATTTAGAATGGCAATATATAATAATGCAATCTCTACAATGACAAGGACAAGATGTGAAAATGACAAATTACAATATTAAATGACAATGCTTATACATACTCATAATTAAAAGGGTCGATATATGGAATTAACATCAATTACATAATATCGGTGACATTAAAACCCATGATGTTACTACCCTATAGTGATGGAAATTAAAACAACCCAACGGAGTAATGTTACCATAATGCAAGTAAGTAGTTAAAATGCAATTTATTCAGCATTGCAATGTATACTAATTAATAATTATCAATTAATAAACAAGTAAATAACAATATCATTCCATTAACTATATGGCAGTAGATAGAAAATGAGTAAACGTTATGGGCATGATAGTTATCTTGGGAAGAGATAGGATTTGAGGAAGAATATGCAGAGTTATGAAATAAGTACAGAGACAGCCTTAAAGACTACAATAATAGCCTCAAATATGAGGAGGAACATTTGATTTGTCGCTGCAACTTGTTTGATATTTAGTTCCTATAATAGGCTACAAAGAATTTGTAGAGGGCGGATGAGAAGACCATCTTTTGTTGCAGAAAATAAATTGGAAATCAAAATTTCCTACAAAAACAAATCTTGTGTGGTTTTTTTTTTTTCTATACAATAAGGAACCTAGATGGTAGGTATTTCAAAAAGGAATTCCATTGGGCCAAGATGGCGGAGTCAATGTCATCATGCAGAATAATTTATATATCATATCATTACTACGCAACAGGCATTAAGAATTGCAAAAATGCAGACCCCAAAAGGGAAAAAATGTAACTATGATTTCGCCCATGAATGAGGACGCAGACCCAAACATAAAATGAACCGCAAATGTAACAATGCCCAGTCTGAAAGGAAATGACCAGTAACAATTAAAAATGCCCAACCATCATTAAAAATGCCCAACAACAAATAAAAACGCCCGATAATCATTAAAAACGCTCGGCAACAATAAAAAACGCCCGACAATCATTAAAATGCCCGGTAATAATCAAATGCCCGTCAATAATTTAAAAACACCCAACAACAACTAAAAATGCCCAACAATCATTGAAAACGCCCACTGACAAATTGGAAAAATGCCCAATCACAAAATGTAAAACACATCTCATTAAACCATTTAAAACGCAGACCAAAAACGCCCCAAAACGCATTGCCAGAAGACAAATGAAATGCCAGAAGATAAATTGAATTGCTAGGTTAAATTGATTTGCCAGAAGATAAAACAAATTGCCAGAGGTAATATGAATTTCCAAGTTGAACGTTTTTCCAGAAGATCAAACAAATTGCCAGAGGTGAAATGAGTTGCCAGGTTAAAATGTTTTGCCAGAAGATCAACAAATTGCCATAGGTGAAATGAGTTTCCAGGTTAAAACGTTTTGCCAGAAGATCAACAATTTGCCAGAGGTAAAATAAATTGCCAGGTTAAACGTTTGGCCAGAAGATCACACAAATTTCCAGAGGTGAAATAAATTGCCAGGTTGAACGTTTTACCGGAAGATCAAACAAATTGCCAGAACAACAAATATTAAAATTTACATTCCCCCACCATCATTTAAATTTGCACAGTCTAGAATTACAGTAGAATGATTCTATACAGTCTAAAATTTCAGCAGAAATGATTCTATACAGTCCAGAGCGATGAATGAAAAGGATATACTGCAACACTATTACAGCGAAGAATTACATCCAAGCATTTTGATACCAAATAACGCGCGTACCTTTTTCCCTTTCGACCGCCTTGATTGAAGTTCGTGCCTCGATTGATGTCCCGCACTCCTTGCCACTCTTGCTTTCCGATCGCAGAAATCTCACCAATACCTCCCAGTGAATCACTAGGGGTACTCTACTTCCCCCTTAGCCCCCCGAGCCGCAAAGGGGCCACACAAGATCCAGAAATAAGACTGGCTTCTCAGCTCGCCTCAAAGGCTGAGCTACCACTCCAATACAGCTGAGAAATTCCCAACTCCTCACAAGAAAACAGTCAAACCAAAATCCGGCAGCGTAACGTTACGCTCACAATTCCTCTCCTTTCTTCCTTCTTTTACCCTTCATTTATATAAATTTGAGACCCACCTACTTTCCTAAATCATTATTAATTTAATTTTTTTAGTGACAACCTCTAAAAATTCTTTTCCGTCCAAGTGTCACTCGTCCCCCATGTTTCTCCAAAATTTATTTCTTTAATTTAAAAAAAAAGACTCATTTCCCTCACCCCTCCTAAAGTCACTCCTAAAATTGCTCCTAGGGTTCCTAGATCCCCTCTCAACTTTTAATAACTTTCCTAAAATGAAGTTGCTGATTTTTAGTAACTCCTTAATTGCTGATTCCTTTTTTCTTTTTACCCTATGTCCCCTACTTTCCATTATTAAGTTTCCTTTATTACTAGTTTCTTTAATTCTATTATTTAATTCTCTCTTGTTATTTTTATTTTTAAACCCAAAAGATAAATGCGCTTTTTAATCTTTTCAATATATTTTTAAATTCTTAGCTTTTATACTCCCACACTTTAATAAATTTTATTTCTTATTTATCATTTAAAAGCCATGGGTTTCACTTAATTTATTTCCCTCATTACTTTACCCCCCCATTATTTAAGAAGACTTTAACTAACACTTAGGAGGGTTTTAGTTTACGCCCTTATGTTTATTTTTGTAGGATCTTTTCTTAGGGATTATCCAAATTTTATCTTTGAGATGTTTTAAATTTAGGTTTAGATTGAACTGAGCGACAATTCATTAGGGGAGTCGTTTTGAGAAATTCTTAAGGCGTTAAGGTCTTAGGGTCATCTAGGTTGTCTCATCATCCTCATCAATGCGACGTGCCCTTGAGGACGCACTACGTGCTCCAAGGGTGCCACTCGCCTCGTTTTCCTCTGTTGCACGACGTGCCCTTCAGGATGCACCACGTGCTCCAAGGGTGCCAATCGCCAACTGGTGTTTCTTTTACGCGATGTGCCCTTCAGGATGCACCGCATGCTCCAAGGGTGCCACTCGCTGACTTGACTGTTTGGTAGACATCTAGAACCCCTGGAGTCAACACTCCGCCAGGTGAACTTGTGGGAGACTAAGGGCTCTAAGGAATAAGGTCCCCACCTTATTGCACGCCCCTTAGAATCATCGTGAGCGACTATCTCAGTCTGCCCTCACGTCATCGTGGATCCTCTCGAACTAGGTAATCGTTAACCTACAATTCGAGCCACGGTGGGAGTGCTAGTAGGCTGTGGTAGGGCTGCTGTCCACACCTCTCCCTCAACCTCTCTGGAACTCGTGTGTGGCCCCTTTACTCCATATGTGAGTCTGGTCGGCAAGCTATCGTCATCCTGCATCATCAACCATCATGTCAGAACATGTCAACAACATATCATCAATCAATAAATATCATGGTAAATAAAACAACTCAAATAGCACACTCCCTGACTCAATCCGGAGTCCAAGGGTTCCGTCGATGCCTTTGCATCCTCCAGGTCAAAAACCTTTCACACTCAAGTAAAATGAGTCAATAGCACCTGTATACATCAAGTAGTAAAACATCATGTCGTCTATCAGAACTCACCATAATCAAGCATAAATGTATTACTATCAGAAAAGTCCAGATCACTTGCGAGCAAGTGTCCTAAAAGAATAAGTTTGTAAGTGCGCCAGAGTGGGATGCTACATACACCCCCTCTTGGTCTAAACTTCGTCCCAAAGTTTCTCAGTATAAATGCCGAAATAAATGTACCATAATATCATAAGTACCACAGTATCATAAGTCTATCTATCAAACA
>JZKD02S1925767.1:53171-71333 GCA_000966675.3 Picea glauca | reverse complement strand
AGTGGGCCTTATTTAATAATATAGTGGACCTAGTCCACCTTACATTGAATGACCTCCACTATTATCACTATGGGCCCTCTGGGCCCCCTCACTACCTCTCTAGCTACCTTACAACCTAACTGGAAGGAACTGCATTGAAATTTACTTAATGCAGTGCATCTAAATTCGTTCAAAGTATTTTCTTAAATATACTAGCGATGTAAGGTGTAAGCAGTACAAGGTTACAAGGATTTTGGATACCGTAATGATAAGAAGAGGTGGAGAAAATATGTTGTACATATTTAAATATGAACTGACATACATTAAATTTGTTTAAGCAAAGTTGAGATTGTCAATGAGATCGCCACTGGCTGAGAATAAGACTTCAAATTCTCAACCAATAAAATTGTAGAAAATAAAGCTTTTTAATTATATAAAATGATATAATATACAGTGTTAAGATTTTCCTATGTTAAACTTGGACATTGAACAAAATATTAGAAGTCAAACTTTAACTGATACCGGATCAACCATAAATCAAATGCTATAATACCCTGCTAGAGGCAGGGACTAATAAGAATCATGTTTCCTTGAGCTCAAACAAGAGGAATACCACATTTGGAGATGCACTTGGTAGTAGTGGTGAGACACATAATCCAAAAAGAATCAAGTTTCCTTGAACTCAAACAAGAGTTTAAGATCACATTTGGATATGTACTTGGTAGTGGTGAGATGCACATGCATCATTTTGGGCATGAGGTTCCATTAGGTGTCTTGAAAACAATGTGCCACTTTGTTAAAAATGTATAGTGACCCAATTTTGAATATAGATACATGGCTTTGGAAATGTATAATGAATTGTTTATGGTTCAATTTTTGAATAATATTGTGTTATTATTTGATTTTTCATTTATTTAAGGTTGATGATGAATGACAAGTGGTGATGAAGGATCCTAAAACATCTTGGTGTTACATAGATTTGCAAATAAATCTAGTCTTTCATGTAAATGAAATAGGTCTCCTTTAAAACTAACAAATTCCCATGATTTGGGGTGAAAAACCCTTACAACCTTTGGATTTAAGGGCCGAAATTTGAAAGAACATGTGTTTGAACTTCTTAAATGCATGCGGAGGATAGCCCCATTGAAATATATCATTTTTAACAAATGACACATATTTTTAATGCATGGTTTTCATTTTTTCCCTTTATTATGTTTCGGTCAAGTGTCTAAAGGAAAAACATTGAATTGGTCGTAGGGCATGAAAACAAAACCAAGAAATACAATTCATTACCACAATTTTTAATAGGTTTGTTTTGATAAGGCTGGTATGATCATGCTCTCCACACGATCCTAAGGTAGAGTTTTCAAATTTAACTCTTTAATGTAAAACTTCATTGTAAAACCCTATCTCTAAGAATCATTGAATAAAACAAGCTATGGGCCATGGAATCATGGGAGAGGGGTATTACAACTATAATATAATGTTACAAGTCCAATAGAATCAATGGTTTTTCAGTCCATGTTTTAGTTATCATTTTATGGTGGGTTGTAACTGTGACATCCTCATGAATTAAATTTTTTTATTTAAACGTTATTTCTTTGAAAATAAATATCCATTTATGTAAATTCATACTTGATATTATTAAGGCATGTAATTACTATATTTGTGACTTTTGAGCAAGAGTTTGACTTTCCAACTATCCTCTTTGATGGATAGATATACGAGACATATATTTTTAATATATTTAATGCTAGAAACAAGTGGAACAACCATGTTTTAAAATACCTTACTATGACTCCATGAATGGGAAAAATGTTTGAGTTAACTCAGAGATCATTTTTACAAGTGTCAGAAGTGAAGTTCTATCACTGGAAGCCCCTAAAAATCATGGATTTGTAAATCTATGAATTTCCAAGGAGGGAAATGGATTGAAGAAAAGTCCTAGGAAAAGAAAAAAAAAGATAAATAAAACATATGTGGGAGGAAGGACACTTCTTAGTATGTTGTGTGAGCGCTTTTGTGATAGGAAAATGATTATTTTTTTGAATTGTACAAAGTTTTTGTGGCTAAGGAGTGGAGCTCAATTTTCTCTCATGGAGTCATGTTCAAGGTAGGAGGTGATCAAGGCAAGTAATATTGGTTGTTTTTCATCTATGGTTGGGTGGAACATGGCTCTTTCCTTTGTTTCCATCTTGACTGTTACAGATATGTATTTTATTTAACCATCTCTTACTCATGTTGGACTATTGATTTGTATGTTAGCTACAGAATCAAATTTATATAGATACATGTATACTACAAAAGTTAAAATAGTTACTTTCATTACTCATGGTTCTCATAATAATAAATTATGCACTTTATTTACAAATCATGACGAAGGGGATTTTAATACACTCTATATAACTCCATGAAATTTAGACTCTGGAAATTTCCATGCAACAGTAGTATAGTCCCTAAATATCTTACAACCACGAAATATCTAGAAATTTATGCATTAAAAGAGGAAATGAATATATTGTTAATCCTATAGAAAGGCATAAATTTAGTTCTATTAAGTAAATATGAGTATCTAAAGTAGACCATGGGAAAATTCTTGTAAAATTACAGAAAAATACAATGATGAGTTAAATTGTATGTAAATTCCTTTCCCAGTATTAAGCTACATAAATGTTATATGAATAAGATAACCATGTTTACTTGGATATATGTCCTTCTATTTGTTCATGGATTATTGTTGAAGATATGTATTTTATATCAGATATATTTATGGTTTGTCTGTGGTTTGTCTGTAGAATCAGGTCAATACATAAAACATTGATTCATAATTCTAAATTAGTTATTTCAACAATTTATCTAAGTACTAGATTTGTCTAGAATTTTGTGTTTTAAAATATGAACATACATGAGTGTCACCTTAGGAAATGAATCAACACTTCAGATACACATGTACATATGAGATTTGGTGACAATTGATAATGATGAGAAATATGGAAAAAAAATTAAGTCTTCAAAATAGGAAAATAAGTAGTGCCATAAAATAAATATAAGTACCCATAGGATGGTCTATCGATAATGACTAAAAATACTTTAACGAAATTTTCAATATCAATGCATGGGGATTTTAGTTCAAACCTTACATTACAGAATGAAGGTCGAGTAGCTAAAATTGAAATATCTTCATTAAAGGAATTATCGAGAGTAACTTTTACAGAACTAAACCAAAGGTTTCGTTGGATTAGTGATTTAAGTTATATCATCCATTTTTAAGCTCGATTACCTTTTCATTCATCGAAGAGATCCTCAAGGGTCGAATCCTTTTTTTCTTTGTAAAAAAACAATGGGAATTGTTTTTATGTATAATACCTATTGAAGAGAGGGATATGAATAATTAATTATGTTACGTAGATAATCAAACTTACCTTGTTTTTTCTCCATGTGATGACCATTGTTTTGTTTGATTTTCAATGAGCTATGGCTCATGTATTCTCTTTAATTTTTTTGTTTAACTATTACTCGAACCATAAATACTGCAACAAATCAAGATCACATGAATAATAACCATGCACAAGAACACAAGAAGTATCCTGGGAAACCCTTCTCATCAAGGGAAGAAAACCCAACCGATCATTTTCTATATTCCTCAAGAGAAAGACCTCCCACACCATCACCAAACCTAGCACACAAGAGGGTGTTGTAATTCTCATAATTTTAGACCACAACTTCTAAAATCACAAGATGACATAATGATAAGTGTATTTCCTCAATGGAGAATCACCTTTATTTACATAAGACTTGTCACATCAAATTATGTGTCTATCATCACAATAGGGCCAACATCAATAACTCAAAATATAATTAATAATTACCATATTAATTATATTTTATATTAATGATTTTTTTACATTAAGGTGGGGTTGACCTGTACCCTTTACATAATCAATAGGGTTACAGGTAAGTCTGACTCTTGAACAATATAGAAAGGGATATCATACACCCACTAGTGCTCAGCCCCTAGGGGCACATCCATATGTTCTCAACCACAGGGATGTCTCTCTATCTCACTGTGTCTCAGAGGAGAACCAAAATCACTAGTTCTCAACAATTAGTATCATGTTCACCTGTGCTCATCCACAACCATGTCCAACTCAACAAAAATTCTTTCTCACTATGTTACATAGGAGGGTCATATGGATTTCATCATCTCAACTCTCTACTCAAAGGAGGATAATATACCATTTCATCTATGTCTCATAACGATGCACCCATCTCATGGGAATTCACACGTTCACCTGTGCTCAACCACATGCACGTCCAATTCAACAGATCATCTTTCTCAGTTCATTACACAGGGGAATCATTTGGAGTTATTCTCAACTCTCTATAAGGAGGACGCCAACACAGATTTCAAGTTATGTCATATATAGGAACCACACACCCATCTCAGGGGTTGTCTCTTAGGTCTGTGTCCTAGAGGATGTCTCATGCAATTGTAATCATCAACACTCCCTCTCAGCTATGGAGGCATTCTCCATCAGGATAAGTCTAGCATGAAAGTATTCTAACTTCGTCATGGCTATAATCATCAACTCTCCCTCTCAACTCGGGAGGTAATCTCCATCAATATAGTTTCTCACAGAAATACTCGAAATTCGTATTGGCAAGCGGTTTGGTGAATATATATGCAATCTTCTCATGTGTAGGAAGATATTGAATGTGTACTACTTTCCTCTATAAAATTTAACTAATATAATGATATTTTGTCTCAATGTGTTTCGATATATCATGAAACACAAGGTTCTCAAAGAGCTTCACACAACTCTAGTTATCACAAGTAATAATAGGATCCATCTCATGACCAAACAAATCTGTCAGAAGCCACATTGCTTCACAGACTTCCACACTCAATGCTATATCCTTTGCTTCTTCGGTACTCAAGGCCATAGAGATTTTTTTCCTGCTACAACAGGAATCCATGGCCAACTCCAAGGTAAAACAACAACTGGATGTGCTCTTATGGTCCACTGTACTCTTTGCTCAATCTGTATTGGAATATCCCTACAAACTCAAGTTCACACTGGAGGCATATTTCTGGCCATATCCAACTATGCCTCATATATATATCTCAATATATGCTTTACTGTTATCCAATGAGTCTATCTTGGTTGACTCAAGGATTGACTAAGAAAATTCATTGCATAGAATATATCAGGTCTGGTGTTAGCCAAATACATTAATGATCCGATCAACTATCAATACACATGTGGATCAATCTCTTCTAAATCATCATCATTTATTTTTCATCAAATCCACCATCATCGATGTAGACATGGATTTGCATTCGTTCATACTGAACTTCTTTAATACCCCCACTATATATTTTCCTTGACTTATAAAAAGTCTCATTGGTCCTCTATCATAGTTCTTGTCCCAAGAAGTAGTGCATCATACCCATATCCTTCATATAGAAATAAAAAGTCAAATATTTCTTGTAACAACATGGTTTCTTGAATAGGTCATCAAAATCAGGCTCTCATCACCAACAATGTAATAGTATTGGTTTGGATCAGCAACACTCTTACTGAAACCCAAAGTTCATCAAGGATCCATCTATCTGATGTAGTTTCCAACTCATGGATACTGTATCGATATGTTTCATCATCATTCAATCCCTCTTCTTGTTAGAATCCTCTGAGTATAAGTCTTGTTTGTTATTTCTCGACACTTCCATTAGCTACATGTCTTCCTGTCTCTTGCAGAGTTTGTCAAGCCCAAACAAGCCTTTTATGGCCTACTGCAATGTCCATCAGAATATCAGCTGGAAAAAATGGATCAATTGTGTCAATGGCTATCTCCCTCTAGACTACTGAGGAGGAAGAAGGTACAGTCTCTCTTTCTCAATTAGTTTGACTCCTTTTGATTCAAGTGACTCCCTCTGAAGTTTGAAGGATAAGAATTTTCCTTTGATGTTAACCTTCCTGGAACAAGAAAACAAACGAAAGGAAACAAGATAAGAATATCTCCTAGAGGAGATTCATGAGTACATCTCTAGAATCAAAAAATTTGTTGTCATAGTCACAACACCTACTTGTAATTTAGCAACTTTAGAAATGTAGGTTAGAGGCATGCTAATTTAAAACAATCAAACCCGAAGTCTTCACTTCCAGTGTGTTGTTCTTCTGAATTCACCAAGACTTCTTTGGGTCCATGATTGCACCAAGGTTTCCTTCCTCCTGCAAGTACCCTTATGACAATGATGCAAATAATATATATATATACAAGTGCATACCTAAGAGTGTATAACATTGAGGTTCTATTTTTTTTCAATGTCACGATGATCAATGGCATTCCTTGCTTGTTTGCCTTGTGTCCACCTTATACTATACAAGTCTCTGCATCAACCTTTTAGCTCAAGAATGTAATCAAGGATTTATTTCTTTTAGGACCAACCACTTCAAGCAATCATTGTTGCTGTCTTTCGGATCTGGTCCACTCTTGTCACCTACAAGCAACTCTAGAAGNTTAATCCTATAGAAAGGCATAAATTTAGTTCTATTAAGTAAATATGAGTATCTAAAGTAGACCATGGGAAAATTCTTGTAAAATTACAGAAAAATACAATGATGAGTTAAATTGTATGTAAATTCCTTTCCCAGTATTAAGCTACATAAATGTTATATGAATAAGATAACCATGTTTACTTGGATATATGTCCTTCTATTTGTTCATGGATTATTGTTGAAGATATGTATTTTATATCAGATATATTTATGGTTTGTCTGTGGTTTGTCTGTAGAATCAGGTCAATACATAAAACATTGATTCATAATTCTAAATTAGTTATTTCAACAATTTATCTAAGTACTAGATTTGTCTAGAATTTTGTGTTTTAAAATATGAACATACATGAGTGTCACCTTAGGAAATGAATCAACACTTCAGATACACATGTACATATGAGATTTGGTGACAATTGATAATGATGAGAAATATGGAAAAAAAATTAAGTCTTCAAAATAGGAAAATAAGTAGTGCCATAAAATAAATATAAGTACCCATAGGATGGTCTATCGATAATGACTAAAAATACTTTAACGAAATTTTCAATATCAATGCATGGGGATTTTAGTTCAAACCTTACATTACAGAATGAAGGTCGAGTAGCTAAAATTGAAATATCTTCATTAAAGGAATTATCGAGAGTAACTTTTACAGAACTAAACCAAAGGTTTCGTTGGATTAGTGATTTAAGTTATATCATCCATTTTTAAGCTCGATTACCTTTTCATTCATCGAAGAGATCCTCAAGGGTCGAATCCTTTTTTTCTTTGTAAAAAAACAATGGGAATTGTTTTTATGTATAATACCTATTGAAGAGAGGGATATGAATAATTAATTATGTTACGTAGATAATCAAACTTACCTTGTTTTTTCTCCATGTGATGACCATTGTTTTGTTTGATTTTCAATGAGCTATGGCTCATGTATTCTCTTTAATTTTTTTGTTTAACTATTACTCGAACCATAAATACTGCAACAAATCAAGATCACATGAATAATAACCATGCACAAGAACACAAGAAGTATCCTGGGAAACCCTTCTCATCAAGGGAAGAAAACCCAACCGATCATTTTCTATATTCCTCAAGAGAAAGACCTCCCACACCATCACCAAACCTAGCACACAAGAGGGTGTTGTAATTCTCATAATTTTAGACCACAACTTCTAAAATCACAAGATGACATAATGATAAGTGTATTTCCTCAATGGAGAATCACCTTTATTTACATAAGACTTGTCACATCAAATTATGTGTCTATCATCACAATAGGGCCAACATCAATAACTCAAAATATAATTAATAATTACCATATTAATTATATTTTATATTAATGATTTTTTTACATTAAGGTGGGGTTGACCTGTACCCTTTACATAATCAATAGGGTTACAGGTAAGTCTGACTCTTGAACAATATAGAAAGGGATATCATACACCCACTAGTGCTCAGCCCCTAGGGGCACATCCATATGTTCTCAACCACAGGGATGTCTCTCTATCTCACTGTGTCTCAGAGGAGAACCAAAATCACTAGTTCTCAACAATTAGTATCATGTTCACCTGTGCTCATCCACAACCATGTCCAACTCAACAAAAATTCTTTCTCACTATGTTACATAGGAGGGTCATATGGATTTCATCATCTCAACTCTCTACTCAAAGGAGGATAATATACCATTTCATCTATGTCTCATAACGATGCACCCATCTCATGGGAATTCACACGTTCACCTGTGCTCAACCACATGCACGTCCAATTCAACAGATCATCTTTCTCAGTTCATTACACAGGGGAATCATTTGGAGTTATTCTCAACTCTCTATAAGGAGGACGCCAACACAGATTTCAAGTTATGTCATATATAGGAACCACACACCCATCTCAGGGGTTGTCTCTTAGGTCTGTGTCCTAGAGGATGTCTCATGCAATTGTAATCATCAACACTCCCTCTCAGCTATGGAGGCATTCTCCATCAGGATAAGTCTAGCATGAAAGTATTCTAACTTCGTCATGGCTATAATCATCAACTCTCCCTCTCAACTCGGGAGGTAATCTCCATCAATATAGTTTCTCACAGAAATACTCGAAATTCGTATTGGCAAGCGGTTTGGTGAATATATATGCAATCTTCTCATGTGTAGGAAGATATTGAATGTGTACTACTTTCCTCTATAAAATTTAACTAATATAATGATATTTTGTCTCAATGTGTTTCGATATATCATGAAACACAAGGTTCTCAAAGAGCTTCACACAACTCTAGTTATCACAAGTAATAATAGGATCCATCTCATGACCAAACAAATCTGTCAGAAGCCACATTGCTTCACAGACTTCCACACTCAATGCTATATCCTTTGCTTCTTCGGTACTCAAGGCCATAGAGATTTTTTTCCTGCTACAACAGGAATCCATGGCCAACTCCAAGGTAAAACAACAACTGGATGTGCTCTTATGGTCCACTGTACTCTTTGCTCAATCTGTATTGGAATATCCCTACAAACTCAAGTTCACACTGGAGGCATATTTCTGGCCATATCCAACTATGCCTCATATATATATCTCAATATATGCTTTACTGTTATCCAATGAGTCTATCTTGGTTGACTCAAGGATTGACTAAGAAAATTCATTGCATAGAATATATCAGGTCTGGTGTTAGCCAAATACATTAATGATCCGATCAACTATCAATACACATGTGGATCAATCTCTTCTAAATCATCATCATTTATTTTTCATCAAATCCACCATCATCGATGTAGACATGGATTTGCATTCGTTCATACTGAACTTCTTTAATACCCCCACTATATATTTTCCTTGACTTATAAAAAGTCTCATTGGTCCTCTATCATAGTTCTTGTCCCAAGAAGTAGTGCATCATACCCATATCCTTCATATAGAAATAAAAAGTCAAATATTTCTTGTAACAACATGGTTTCTTGAATAGGTCATCAAAATCAGGCTCTCATCACCAACAATGTAATAGTATTGGTTTGGATCAGCAACACTCTTACTGAAACCCAAAGTTCATCAAGGATCCATCTATCTGATGTAGTTTCCAACTCATGGATACTGTATCGATATGTTTCATCATCATTCAATCCCTCTTCTTGTTAGAATCCTCTGAGTATAAGTCTTGTTTGTTATTTCTCGACACTTCCATTAGCTACATGTCTTCCTGTCTCTTGCAGAGTTTGTCAAGCCCAAACAAGCCTTTTATGGCCTACTGCAATGTCCATCAGAATATCAGCTGGAAAAAATGGATCAATTGTGTCAATGGCTATCTCCCTCTAGACTACTGAGGAGGAAGAAGGTACAGTCTCTCTTTCTCAATTAGTTTGACTCCTTTTGATTCAAGTGACTCCCTCTGAAGTTTGAAGGATAAGAATTTTCCTTTGATGTTAACCTTCCTGGAACAAGAAAACAAACGAAAGGAAACAAGATAATAATATCTCCTAGAGGAGATTCATGAGTACATCTCTAGAATCAAAAAATTTGTTGTCATAGCCACAACACCTACTTGTAAGTTAGCAACTTTAGAAATGTAGGTTAGAGGCATGCTAATTTAAAACAATCAAACCCGAAGTCTTCACTTCCAGTGTGTTGTTCTTCTGAATTCACCAAGACTTATTTGGGTCCATGATTGCACCAAGGTTTCCTTCCTCCTGCAAGTACCCTTATGACAATGATGCAAATAATATATATATATATATATATATATACAAGTGCATACCTAAGAGTGTATAACATGGAGGTTCTATTTTTTTTCAATGTCACGATGATCAATGGCATTCCTTGCTTGTTTTCCTTGTAGCCACCTTGTACTATACAATTCTCTGCATCAACCTTGTATCTCAAGAATGTAATCAAGGATTTATTTCTTTTAGGACCAACCACTTCAAGCAATAATTGTTGTTGTTTTTCGGATCTGGTCCACTCTTGTCACCTACAAGCAACTGTAGAAGTCCAAAGTGATATATGCCCATGATAACCAAGTGTAACCTAAACTTTGAATTTTCTTTCAATAAAAAATACTTCTCTATCATCAGATGTAGTTACACTAGACATTTCTTTTGGTGGAACTACTTCAACAATTTTTATTGTAACAGTGTGTTCATTTTAGGCAAGGGTAGCTCTTGCTCTTCTTTAGCAAGAATTTTTTTCTTACCAATATCTTCAATGCACTTTATAATTTTATGGGATATATACAAGCACCACCATTGAATACTTGCATCAATATATGACATCAAAAAAATACAGTATGGAGCAATAGCACAACAAAGATATAACTCAGACGTTTGACTTGGGCATAGATCTCCTTAACTATGTTGTCACGGGTTTGTAGAATTATCATTTCCTTAACTGTGTTGTCACAGGTCTCCTTACCTTTACCATAGAATTATCATTTCCTTCATCTTTCTTAGACCTGGGATAAGTGAGACGTTTGAAAACCCATTCTCTAGTTACATCTACTTTATTTAGCTTCCTTTCCTTGTTTCCATTTTACATGATGAATTCCAAGCCCTAGCTCCAACCTATAATTTCCTTCCAATGTAAATAAGGAAAGATCGATACTCCAAACAGAAACTGCAAATGAAATACTTGGGTTTCTCACTGATTACAAATCATGACAGCTCTTAGTGGATTCCCCAAGAGCAGTCTTGTGACTAGCTGCATATGTTGATATAAACTAGAAGGAAAAGCTTGGTCAAGGTTTTACAGTAACTCAAAAATTTTCTAGGTATGGCCCCTTCAAAATTTACCACTAATTTGAGGAGAGCTCTTCCTCCTTCCTTCATTCCACAAAGACCTTTCTTATGGGCTATGATAGCCTTAGAGGCTCGTGGCCAACCTATTCTTCTACCACATAAAATTTTGGCCCTCTTTTCTTATTACAGATCTATTGTTTAGTGTGACAACCTTAGGGTGTTAGGGTGTTACTGTAGCAGCCTTACGGAGCCTTTCCCTTGCTACGGTTTACGGTTGAGCTTGTTCTCTAGCTTACGACCATTTTATGTGGACTGCCAACCTTCCTTACAGTGCTCGGCCTAGGCTAACAACATGTGGCCATCTTCAGGACTTTGCCATAGAAATTTTAGAGAGGGTCTGGCCCTTCCCTTGGGTTGACGGTGGGGTATCTTGACCACAAAAACTTAAAAGGAAGATCTGACCCTCTTCATCTACCAAAAAATTTTCAAGAGAGGTCCGACCTCATCATATTCCACAAAATTTTCAAGGAGAGGTTTGAACCTCTTCTCTTCACACCTAAAATAGAGTTTTGGTAGACCTGTTCTTCAATTTTAATGTGAAATGGTCTTCTTCAATCCTTCTTTGATACCATGTTGGATTTTCAATGAGCTATGGCTCATGTATTCTCTTTAAATTTTCCGTTTAACTATTACTTGAACCATAACTACTACAACAAACCAAGATAACTAGAAGAATAACTATGCACAAGAACACAAAAAGTATCTTGGGAAACCCTTCTCCACAAGGGAAGAAAACCCATCCAATCCTTTGCTATATTCCTCACGAGAAAGACCTCCCACACGATCGCCAAACCTAGCACACAAGAGGGTGTTGTAATTCTCATAATTTCATACTACAACTTTTGAAATCATGAGATGACACAATGACGAGTGTATCTCCTCAATGGGGATTCACCTTTATTTATATAAGATTTGTCACATCAAATGATGTTTATATTGGCACAATAGGGCCGACATCAATAACTCAAAATATAATTAATAATTATCATATTAATTATCTTTTATATTAATTATCTTTTACATTAATTATCATTTACATTAAGGTGGGGCTGACCTGTACCCTTTACATAATCAATAGGGTTACAGGTAAGTCTCACTCGAAAAATATAGCAAGGGATCTCATACAACCACTAGTGCTCACCCACTATGGGCACATCCATTTGGGCTCATCCGCATGCCTCTCTATCTCAATTTGTCTCACAGGAGAATCACACTCACTAGTGCTCATCCACTAGGATCACGTTCACCTATGCTCATCCACAGGCACGTCCAACTCAACAGATCTTCTTTCTCACTACGTTACACATGAGGGTCATCTGGAGTTCATCATGTCAACTCTCTGCTCAGAGGAGGTTAATACATCATTTCATCTCTGTCTCAGAACGATGCACCCATCTCATGGCAATTCACACGTTCACCTGTCCTGAGCCACAAGAACGTCCAATTCAACAGATCTTCTTTCTCATTACGTTACACAGGGGAATCATCTAGAGTTCTTATCAATTCTCTGTAAGGAGGAGGCCAACACAACGTTCCATTTCTATCTCAGATAAGAACCACACACCCATCTCCGAGGCTCTCTCTGAAGTCTGTTTCCTGAAGGATGTCTCACGCAACTGTAATCATCAACATGTTTGAATGTCGATTATACAGTTGTTTTTCATAGAGAGCATAATCCTACGGGACAAAGGCACAATACAATTAAATTGTGAATTTCATTCAATACCCAAATAATAATGAAGAGTGAAAGTTTAACTACTTGTAACAGGGTAAAATGTTGACGTGTGTTGATTCAAACTCCTCGGTCGGACCGGAAGAAAGCAAGAAAGAGTAGAAATGGAGGAAAGTTTCCACTAGCTATGATGGGTTTCCTCGTAACCAAAGAACCCATAATTAGAAAGTATTCACAAAAATAAATAGAAAAAAGTAGAACTTAAATAAGGAAATGCATCAAATTTAAATACTTTGCAGTAGCATACAGAACTGGTATATAATCTAAACACATATGAATATATCTCTGTATAAGACTCAAGCAAGAACAATCCATACCTGAAATATAAATCATCGAGAATAAAACTTGAACGTGGAATAGCAGAGTGCGGCCATTCCTTGTATGGAGATCCAATCTTGAAGGAATAACGATGAATATGATATTATAAGGATAATAAAAATATTTTTTCTACCTACAGTAAAGTTCTCAACGGGTTCTTTTTAAATCGATGAAAATAATTGAAGTGAAACTAAAGTAAACATGAATAGGATTATTTTTCTGAGCGATCACTTCGAAAAAACCTTGAATTCTAGATATCATTCTTCAAACGAGGGTTAATGAAAGGAAGTCGAAATCCTTAATTTTGTTTATAATCTTAATTAGGGCCTGGGATTGTACCCCAATAAAAAATCCAAACGGTAAGACAGGGAGTAATGAGTTTAAGTCTCAGTATAGTTATTCTCACAGTAAAGCCGAGGGCAGAAGTCTTCTGTACGTGGGAAGGAAACAAGTGTTTCGCTCAACCAAACTAGGAGAGAAAAATGCCCACCGTACAGATATTGTATGAGAAAACTATCTCTCGACATTTTGGCTACGAGTTTAACCCAGAATGACGCATTACCGTATCGGAGGAAAAAAAATAAAAGATATCGACGTAATATTTGATAGGAGTTAAAACGTCCATCAAATCGATTTCTATAGCCACGAGAGCAAAGCACTTGGGATAGTGGTTGCAGGTACTATACTGAAAATCCTTCCTCGTAGTAGTAACCATAAGAAAAGGAAAAAAAAAATTAAAAGGTATTCACTCTGGAAATGTGAGAAAACATAGAAAACGAACCCTCTTACATGGCATAGATTCTAGAAAATGATTAAAAAACAATCTACTAGGAATATGCATAACAGATTGGTAAACTTTTACCAGGAAGTTCCTTATGCCGGGGGAATAATGCTACTCGCCATCTTAGAGAGCCCTAGAAGCAATAAATCTGAGGGAAAAACCTAAAAAAGGGGGTATGCTAATCGACGGAAGGAAACATTCGTTTTGTTTCCCAAGACCTAGAACTGTATCGACCCCATGACCATGTAGTTACAATGCAAATATCAATATGTATGTACTTCTACTTATAATATGGAGAAACAAAAACTGGTGAGGCTATGCTCACAATCTCTTATTGAATGAGGACTGATTACATTATTATATAGGAACTGGTTCTACTTATGTGATTACAACAAATCACAAAAAAGTAGGATCTACATTAATCACTAGAAGAGATTGTCTACGAAACTAGCACTTGCTCCATTATTTCCTAGTCTCCCCTTAATGAAAAATGGAGTGACTTCTATACCTAACATCTCCCTAAACAACTCAAACTTAATCTTTCCAAGAGGCTTAGTGAAAATATCAACAACATTTTCACAAGTATTACAATACATAAGAGCTATTTCATTTGAAGTATTACAATACATAAGAGCTATTTCATTTGACTGCAATTTTTCTCTAACAAAATGAAACTGAGCATCAACATGCTTTGTCCTTGCATGAAAAATCGGATTATTCGTCATCTTGATTGAACTTTGATTATCACATTTGATCATTGTAGGTTCCTTTTGTTCTTCTCCAACATCTTTAAGAAGTTTTCTCAACCAAACAACTTCACAAGTTGTTGCACATAAGGTTTTATATTCTTCTTCAGTAGAAGACAAAATACAGTAGGTTGTTTCTTACTTCTCCATGAAACAACCCCGGATCCAATGCCAAACCAATATCTAGTGGTTGATCTTCGATCATCTGGATTGCCAGCCCAATCAGAATATGAATAACCTATCAACTCAACATCAGATGCATCAGTGTATTTAATACCATAATCAAGTGTTCATTTTAGATACCTGAGTACCGCCTTTGCTGCAGTCCAATGGCTTTCTCAAGGTTTCACCATAAATTGACTTAACACACTCACAAAATATGCAATATCAGGTCTGGTTGTGGTGAGATAATTCAAACTACTCACCATCTGTCTATACATAACGACACTCACCTTCTTCGAACTATCATCATAAGAAAGTTTCACATTTTGTTGCATGAGAACAATAGAAGATTTACACTGATCCATTTTAAATCTCTTAAGTACTTCTATGACATACTTACTCTGACAAACAAAAGTTTGTCCTGCATTTCTCCAAACTTCAAGACCTAGGCAGTAATGTAACTCACCAAGATCTTCCATTTCAAAAACTTGTGACAACTGCTCCTTGATTTCATCAATTAATTTCCTTGCATTTCTTGTAATTATTAAATCATCAACATATAAGGAAATTAATACTATATACCCCTTCTCATCGAATTTGGTATACAGATTTGGATCACTCTTGCTCCTCATAAAACACTGTTGAAGAAAGAAAGAGTCTATCTTCACATACCATGACCTAGGTGCACATTTCAGTCCATACAATGTTTTCTTTAACTTACACACTAAATGTTCTTTCTCATGTTCCACAAACCCTTCAGGTTGAGTAAAGTAAACATATTCCTTTAACTCACCATTCAAAAATGCAGATTTAACATCTAATTGTTGTAGCTTAGAATGATACTTTGTAGCTAAAGCAATTAACAATATGATAGTATTCAATTTAGCTATTGGTGCAAATGTTTTAGCACAATCAATACCTTTTGTTTGTGAATACCCCTTTGCCACCAATCTAGGCTTATATTTGTCTATACTACCATCTGATTTAAACTTGGGTTTGTATATCCATTTGCATCCAATGGGATTTTTATGTTTAGGTAATTCAGTCAATTCCCAAGTATTATTTTTCATTATAGATTCATATTATTCCTCCATTGCATTTCTCCATTCATCATGTTCATTAGCTTCATCAAAACTCATGGATTCTATGACATTTGAAATGCTACTCATTAGGGCATAGTCTTTATACCTCTCAGGGAGCAGAACCTGTCATGAATATCTTCTCAACTGATTATCTTCCTCCCCACTTTGTGAAGATCTATCTTCGCCTCTAGGTGAACTGTGACTGCTTGAAGTGTCCATATCACTATAAGTGATCTCTTCTTGCTACTGTTGCTACTGTCGCTGCGGTTGTGGCTACTGCTGTGGTGGTTGTTGTTGTGATCGTTATTGCTGCTCTTATTTAACTCCTTCATCAAGAAGTATATGCCATTTCTCATGACTGTTGTCGTCCTGATTCCCTGCTTCTTGCTCATGGAAAAGTACATCTCTACTCACAAATACTTTGTGAGTAGAAGGATAAAACAGTTTGTATTCTTTGAATTCAGAACAATACCCAATGAAAATACATTTAATGGCTTTAGCATCCAATTTCTTCCTATTCTCCTTTGGAATATGTGCAAAAGCCTTACACCCAAATACTTTCAAATTATGAACTACATGTTTGGAACCATACAAGGCTCTGAAAGGAGTAACATTATCAAAACACCTTGTTGGACTTCTGTTCTTCAAATAAACTGCAGTATTTATGGCTTCATACCAAAATGTATTTGAGAGATTCTTACCTTTCATCATGTTGAGTGCACACTCTACCAGAGTTCTGTTTTTCCTTTCAGCGACTTCATTCTGCTGTGGAGTGTGAGGTACTGTAAACTGTTGTACTATTCCATGATCTTTGCAATATTTGATGAAGTCCCTTGATTTATACTCCCCCCCTTGATCTGAATGGAGGATTTTGATGGATTTTCGTGTCTGCTTTTCCATCATGGTTGTAACATCCCACTCTAGCGCACTGAGAAAACTTATTCTTTGAGGACACTTGCTCGCAATTGATCTGGACTTTTATGATGTTAAAACATTTATCCTTGATTATGATGTGTTATGATAGATGACATGATGTTTTACTTCTTTGACGTAGACAGATGCTATTGACTCAGTTCTATTGAGCGTGCAGGGTTTTGGACCTTGATGATGCAGAGGCTTCGGTGTAACCCCTTGGACTCCGGATTGAGTCAGGGAGTGTGCTATTTGGGTTGATTTATTTACCGTGATATTTCATTGATTTGATGATATGATGTTGACGTGTTCTGACACGATTGTTGATGATGCAGGCTGACGATAACTTGCTGACCAGACTCACATATGGAGTAAAGGGGTCACACACGATTTCCAGAGAGGTTGAGGGAGAGGTGTGGATAGCATCCCTGCCACAGCCTACTAGCACTCCCGCCGTGGCTCGAACTGTAGGTTAACGATTACCTAGTTCGAGAGGATCCACAATGCCGTGAGAGCAAACTGCGACAGTCGCTCACGATGATTCTAAGGGGCACGCAATAAGGCGGGGGCCTTATTCCTTAGAGCCCTTATTCTCCCACAAGTTCACCTGGTGGAGTGTTCACTCCAGGGGTTATAGATGTCTACCAATTAGTCAAGTTGGCGAGTGGAACCCTTGGAGCACGTGGTGCATCCTGAAGGGCATGTCGCGCGAAAGAAACACAAGTTAGCGAGTGGCACCCTTGGAGCATGTGGTGCATCCTGAAGGGCACGTCGCACAAGAGAAACAACTGGGGCGAGTGGCACCCTTGGAGAATGTGGTGCGTCCTGAAGGGCACGTCGCGCAAGAGAAACAACTGGGGCGAGTGGCACCCTTGGAGAATGTGGTGCGTCCTGAAGGGCATGTCACATTGATGTTGAGGAAAGAACAAATCTAGATGGTCCTAAGACATTTAACACCTTAAGAAATTCTTAAAACGACTTCCCTAAATAATTGTCTCCTAGTTCAGAATCTAAACCTAAGTCTAAAACTTCTCTAGGGTAAAATTTTGTTTAGCCTTAAGAAAAAGACTCTATAAAAATAAAAATAAAGATATAAACTAAAACCCACTTAA
>JZKD02S1925767.1:29098-47624 GCA_000966675.3 Picea glauca | reverse complement strand
GACCCATAATGATAATAGTGGAGGCCATTTAATAAAAGGTGGACTAGGTCCACTATATTATTAAATAAGGCCCACTATGATAGTTATATATAATAAATGGATATTTATATATAATAAATGTAATATGACTTCTCAAAAGGTTCTACTTCTAGAAGATTCCTCCTCTAGAATGTTCTTAGGTGATGGTAGCACTATATAAAGGGGTTCAAAAAATGTAATGGGATATGAAGAGAAGTATTTTATTTGGAGTATTAGCTCAATAGTAGGAATCCCCCTAGAACAGTCAAGTGAATAGGAGAGGATCCCTAGGCCAAGGAGGCCACCTAGGGGAATGCCCACCTTGGGAGCACATGTCATTCACCTAGGTGCAACACTTCTTCACCTTTTGATGATGAATTAAATATATGTAAAATAAATGGTTCCCTTGGTATATAAGGTGAATCAGGACTAAAATAGCACACTCTTACCTTTTCTTCTGAATCTATGTGTATTGGTTGTCTTCTTTTCTAAGTTTGCATTTTACATTCATGACAATTTCGTTTTTAGGGTTTTCTAAAGAATAACCAGTGCGCATTCCTTCATGTTTGCCTCCTGGTGACTTTGTTTTCCATGATTCCACCTATGAGAGAAAGATTATCTCATTAGATAGACACCCTCTTAGGGAGAAAATCATTTCCTTGGAGTTTTATGAGGCAGAAGGGAGGGCACACCAACTGGGGTTTGTGCCCTTGTTGATTTCTTCTTTGTGGGAATGAAGTGAGTGTGCCCTCTTCCATGGATGCACTGATATTCTCCCACTAATCCATGGAGGTCACTCTGATATCGCCAAAACCTCTTGGCCACTCGCAGGTCACCCCGGTTTGGCTCCCCATTTTCTTGGTCACCCAAACTAATGATGCACCCCTGTTTAGATTTGCACCCCTGAGGAGATTTGTTTTGTCAAATTTCGAGCTATGGATTGTGTGGTAACCTTCTCCTATAGATCAACTTATTGGGAAGATCAATCGGTATCAGAGCCTCAAGATCCATGGAAAATCTTTCGATCTTGAAGATTGAACCAATTTTGTTTTGCGGGTTTTCATGAAATAATCCAAAGTTTGCCCATTCCAGGGTTTCCATTTTATGCAAGAAAATCCACATATATCATAAGCCTCAAGGGTTCCCACATCTCCATTTCGACAGAGAGGAGCTCCAAAAATATAAAACAATACAGATCTCTCTCTCCAGACCAGTTCAAGCTCCATTGCCTCAGGGTTTTGAGTCCTTTGTTCTCAAAACAGATTCCTATGTTCAACATTGCAACCTAGGGGCGCATTTTCTCTTCAAATGACCTCACAATGCCTCCACGCAAAGATCCTTTGATAATCGACTCAGATTCAAACACATAAAATCCCATCCAAGATCTTGCCTCTATCCTCAAGGAGTTCGTCAGAATGCAACAACAAAACAATCCAGATCCATTCTGGTTGGACACTCGAATCCAAATACCCAATTTTGTCAGGAAAACCAATGGTGAAATGGTGGATTCTTGGATCTGTAGCCTATCCATCTATTTGAATACATGTCCAGGCCTTGCTAAGGAAAGAAAACTCCAAATTTCCACCTTGCAATTAGAAGGACTGGCACAGACTTGGTGGGATACAAAGAAAGAGAAGACCACATTTGTGATAGAGATTGGGGATGCTTCAGAATCCTCTACTTCGCAACCCATCAAAACCTGGTCTCAACTTTCTGAAGATTTGAGAAATTGCTTCTACCCACCTGGGTATGTGCAATCCTTATGGATCAAATGGAACCAACTTCGACAACTACCTTCACAAGGAGTGCAAGGCTACATAGACTTCTTCTACAAGATGCGCTTCTTACTTCATGTTCTGGATCCAAAAGAGGTACTCATATTAAAATTTGTGGCTGGTTTATTAATTAAATTATGTCGAGAAGTAGAGTTGTTTGAAAATCCAACTTTAGATAAAATGTTTCATAAATCTTTGGCTATATAAAGGAAAGTTGCTCCTAGAGGTCGTATTCCTTAGTCTCTCTCTTACACCAACCCCCCATCCTCTCAACCATCTATCTCCCATCCCTCAGCCCACTTTCCACCTCCTCGGACTCAAAACCCCACACCCAATACAACTACAAGGACACCCTGGTGCTCATTCCACAAAACTACTTCACACAATTCATCAGATTTTGAAATCCTCCAAAATCTAAAAACCAACAAAACTCTACTCACTGAGCTCATTGCACCTTCTCAAGTAGAATATACTAAAGAAGTTCCTCTAGATAATCCCATATAAGTAGATCCCTCATTGATTCTAATGACCTAGGAAGATTCAAACGCATCCACCCAACCCCTCTTCACCCATAACTGCCAAATGAAAAATGCCTTGGCTTTACTGATTATGGAAAATGGTAGCCAAAAAATATTGGTGTCTCAATCNGTATATAAGGTGAATCAGGACTAAAATAGCACACTCTTACCTTTTCTTCTGAATCTATGTGTATTGGTTGTCTTCTTTTCTAAGTTTGCATTTTACATTCATGACAATTTCGTTTTTAGGGTTTTCTAAAGAATAACCAGTGCGCATTCCTTCATGTTTGCCTCCTGGTGACTTTGTTTTCCATGATTCCACCTATGAGAGAAAGATTATCTCATTAGATAGACACCCTCTTAGGGAGAAAATCATTTCCTTGGAGTTTTATGAGGCAGAAGGGAGGGCACACCAACTGGGGTTTGTGCCCTTGTTGATTTCTTCTTTGTGGGAATGAAGTGAGTGTGCCCTCTTCCATGGATGCACTGATATTCTCCCACTAATCCATGGAGGTCACTCTGATATCGCCAAAACCTCTTGGCCACTCGCAGGTCACCCCGGTTTGGCTCCCCATTTTCTTGGTCACCCAAACTAATGATGCACCCCTGTTTAGATTTGCACCCCTGAGGAGATTTGTTTTGTCAAATTTCGAGCTATGGATTGTGTGGTAACCTTCTCCTATAGATCAACTTATTGGGAAGATCAATCGGTATCAGAGCCTCAAGATCCATGGAAAATCTTTCGATCTTGAAGATTGAACCAATTTTGTTTTGCGGGTTTTCATGAAATAATCCAAAGTTTGCCCATTCCAGGGTTTCCATTTTATGCAAGAAAATCCACATATATCATAAGCCTCAAGGGTTCCCACATCTCCATTTCGACAGAGAGGAGCTCCAAAAATATAAAACAATACAGATCTCTCTCTCCAGACCAGTTCAAGCTCCATTGCCTCAGGGTTTTGAGTCCTTTGTTCTCAAAACAGATTCCTATGTTCAACATTGCAACCTAGGGGCGCATTTTCTCTTCAAATGACCTCACAATGCCTCCACGCAAAGATCCTTTGATAATCGACTCAGATTCAAACACATAAAATCCCATCCAAGATCTTGCCTCTATCCTCAAGGAGTTCGTCAGAATGCAACAACAAAACAATCCAGATCCATTCTGGTTGGACACTCGAATCCAAATACCCAATTTTGTCAGGAAAACCAATGGTGAAATGGTGGATTCTTGGATCTGTAGCCTATCCATCTATTTGAATACATGTTCAGGCCTTGCTAAGGAAAGAAAACTCCAAATTTCCACCTTGCAATTAGAAGGACTGGCACAAACTTGGTGGGATACAAAGAAAGAGAAGACCACATTTGTGATAGAGATTGGGGATGCTCCAGAATCCTCTACTTCACAACCCATCAAAACCTGGTCTCGACTTTCTGAAGATTTGAGAAATTTCTTCTACCCACCTGGGTATGTGCAATCCTTATGGATCAAATGGAACCAACTTCGACAACTACCTTCACAAGGAGTGCAAGGCTACATAGACTTCTTCTACAATATGCGCTTCTTACTTCATGTTCTGGATCCAAAAGAGGTACTCATATTAAAATTTGTGGCTGTTTTATTAATTCAATTATGTCGAGAAGTAGAGTTGTTTGAAAATCCAACTTTAGATAAAATGTTTCATAAATCTTTGGCTATATAAAGGAAAGTTGCTCCTAGAGGTCGTATTCCTTAGTCTCTCTCTTACACCAACCCCCCATCCTCTCAACCATCTAGCTCCCATCCCTCATCCCACTTTCCACCTCCTCGGACTCAAAACCCCACACCCAATACAACTATAAGGACACCCTGGTGCTCATTCCACAAAACTACTTCACACAATTCATCAGATTTTCAAATCCTCCAAAATCTAAAAACCAACAAAACTCTACTCACTGAGCTCATTGCACCTTCTCAAGTAGAATATACTAAATAAGTTCCTCTAGAAAATCCCATAGAATTAGATCCCTCATTGAGTCTAATGACCCAGGAAGATTCAAACGCATCCACCCAACCCCTCTTCACCCATAACTGCCAAATGAAAAATGCCTTGGCTTTACTGATTATGGAAAATGGTAGCCAAAAAATATTGGTGTCTCAATCCCTTGTCAACCACCTTAATCTTGTCACCACTCCACATACACAACCCTATCAACTCAAATGGGTCCAAAAGGATGGCCTTCGCTTCCTAGTTTCTAAGCGTTGTCTGGTCACTTTTGCCATAGGCCAATTCAAAGATATTGTCCTCTGTGATGTCTCTCCCTTGGATTGTGTGGATTTGTTGCTCGGTATCCCATACCAAACCCAAAGAAATGCTATCTATCTATCTAAATCCCACTAGTACAAAATTACCAAAGAATGCCACACTTATATCTTAACTGCAACAAAACCCAAACACCTTTCTACCAAAGAAAAAATCCTACATGTACACTTAAACCAATGTGTCTCTCTATGTTTGGTGCACCCAATAACACCAAACAATACAACGCACCATGTTCCTGAAACTATGAATCCCCTCCTCCACGAGTTTGCAGAGGTATTTCAACCTTCAGATGGGCTTCCCCCCTCCTGCCACATTCACCAGTCCACTCATCTCATCCTCGAATCTGCCTTACCTAACGCCCCTACTTACCGGTTGGCCCCAACATAAAAAAAGGAAATGGAAAGACAATTGATTGACCTCATCAACGTTGGCCACATCCAACCTTCATGTTCTCCCTGTGCTCCTATCGTCTTTGTCATCCCTAAACGAGATACCTCAGAAATGGGCCTTGTCACTGATTACCAAGCCTTGAACAAAGCCACAATAAAAAACTGTTACCCCCTTCCCTGGATTGAGGAACTACTTGACACCCTCCAAGGAGCTAAGTGGTTTACTAAATTTTATTTGACAGTCGGCTACCATCAAGTTCGAATGAACCCAGATGATGTTTGGAAAACAATGTTCAAGACCAAATTTGGTCTTTTTGAGTGGAAAGTCATGCCTTTCGGTCTCACCAACGCCCCAACCACTTTCATGAGGTTCGTCAATGACATATTCAGAGCACATTTGGGTCAATTTGTGGTCATCTACTTAGATGACATTCTCATCTTTATTTGGACATGGGACAGTCACATGCAACATGTCTGACAAGTTCTCCAAATTCTCCAAGAACACAAGTTGCAAGTCAAAGAGAAGAAATCATATTTTGGTCAGACTTCAGTCCCCTATATTGGATTTATGGTCAGCTTAGAGGGTATTCAACCAGATCGAGCCCACATCTAAGCATTGAAACAATGGCATCTACCTTCTTCAACTAAGGAGTTGAAAATCTCTTTGGGTGGCATCAATTTATATTGTAAGTTCATTCCCTCTTTTTCAAATCTTGCTTGACCTTTGCATCAGCTCTCAAATACTTCTTCTACATTCATCTAGACCAAAGAAGAAACTACTCACTTTGCTCAGCTCAAAGATGCCCTCTACTCATCCCCTATTTTACATCTGCCAGACCTGTCCCAACCCTTTGAGATTGAGTCTGACACCTCACAATATGTTATTGGTGCCATACTTAAATAGGGAGGACACCCCATTTCTTACCACTCTGAAACCCTGTCCGAGGCAAAGAAAACTTACAGTACCTATGCCAAGGAATTTTATAGTCTGGTGAAATCACTCAAACAATGGAGGCATTATTTGTTGGGTAAATAAACCATTCTGCATACTAACCACCACCCTTTGATTTTCATCAACTCTCAATCGAAGATTTAAGAACAAAGGCACCTTAAATGGGCCTCCTACATTCAACAATTTTACTTAGTCATCAAATACAAGAGAGGCACTTCTAATAAAATGGTTGATTTTCTAAGTCAACCTCCCACTCCAGTTCTTTCCATCCTAGAGGTACGTTGTGCTACTTATGACACATGGAAAGATCAATATGCTACTGACACTGAATTTCGAGAGATTTGGGAAGCTTTGCAAAGCCCCACACTGATCAATCAGACCCCCTTCTTAGACTACACTATTCAGGATGGGTGGCTATATAAGTTGAATTTTCTATGTGTTCCACACTCAGAAGACCGCTTCTTGCTCATCAGGGAAGCACATGCTTCAGCCTATGAGGGCCACTTCGAGACCACAAAGACCACCCAACATCTACAACACCATTTTCATTGGCCTTCCATGTAGCCTTGAGTTGAAAAAATTATCAGAGCTTGTGCCTTATGCTCACAATCCAAGCCATCCAACCACAAGCATGGGTTGTATCAACCACTATCGCTTCCTTCTCAGCCTTGGGAGTATATCTCAATGGAATTCCTAAGTGGAATTCCAAAAAACCAAAAGAAACATGATGCAATCTGGGTAGTGGTATGTCGCTTGAGAAAAATGGCACTTTTTATCCCATGCACAAAGACTACTACAACAACGCAAACAATGGAACTCTATTTCTGCCATGTCTGGCCCCATTTTGGCCTCCCAAGCAGTATCATCTCAGACATAGATTCCTGCTTCCTGAGTACATTTTGGAAGAACATATTGGTGCTATTTGGGTTCCACCTCAAGTTTTCTACTGCATTCTATCCTCAAATGAATGCTCAAACAGAGTTTTTCAACAGAGTCTTTGTGCACACTCTCCGAACTCACTTTGGGCATAGAAAACAATGGGACAATTACTTACACATTCTTCATCATAGCTACAACAAGGCAACACATTCTTCTACAGGATTTTCACCTTTTCAATTTTTCTTGGGCTTCCAACCAGCATCTCCAATCGAGTTCCCACTCAGTTGGGTTCCTCAAGGTACCTTCCATCAACAACAGGAAAAAATTTCAGCTCAAGTATTTCTCCAACAAATTGCACAACACCACAGTGCAGTCACATCAACACTCAAAGCAACCCAAGATCATGCCAAGCAGTGCCATGACAAACAAAGAACCTTCATGGCCTTTCAACCAGGGGATCAAGTCTAGTTACACTTGGATAAGAAGCGCTTTAAAGGCCACCATCACAAGCTTCTGCCAATTAGATATGGTCTGTATACAATACTCGACAAGATTGGAGAAAATGCATATAGGTTGGATCTGCCACCACAACTGGAAATCCACAATGTCATTAATGTAAATCACTTAAAGTTGTTTGAGACTTCCCTCTTGGAATAACCAGTCACCATCACTCATCCAGTGGAAAACATTCCTAATTCCCAACTCCCATTGGCCAAAGACATTATACTAGACACTTGAAGTCGCTCTACAAGACACCAGACTTACACTTCATATCTGGTAGCCCGCCAAGGCCAAACTCTAGCTCAGGAAAAGCAGATCACAACTGATGTATTGCATAAAACATTTCCACATATTCTCATGGAATCCTGGATGCTTCTAGATCTAAACAGGGAGGAATTGGGCCAAGGAGGCCACTTAGGGGAATGCCCACCTGGGGCGCACAAGTCAATCACCTAGGCGCAACACTTCTTCACCTTTTTATGATGAATTAAATATATGTAAAATAAATGGTTCGCTTGGTATATAAGGTGAACCGGGACTAAAATAAAGCATTCTTACCTTTTCTTCTGAAGCTATGTGTCTTGGTTGTTTTATTTTTTGAGTTTGCATTTTACATTCACGAAAATTTCATTTTTAGGGTTTTCTGAAGAATAACCAGTGCACCTTCCTTCATGGATTCCTCCTGGTGACTCCATTTACCATGCTTCCACCTCTGAGGGAAAGCTTATCTCATTATCTATCCACTCTCCGAGGGAGAAAATCATTTCCTTCGAGTTTTCTGAGGCAAAAGGGAGGGCGCACCAATTGGGGTTTGCGCCCTTGTTGGTTTCTTCTTTGTGGGAATGAAGTGAGTGTGCCCTATTCCTTGGATGCACTGTTCTTCTCCCACTAATCCTCGGAGGTCACTCTGAGATCACAAAAACCTCTTGGCCACTATGGGGTCACCCCAGTCTCGATCCCCATTTGCTTGGTCACCCAAACTAATGGTGCACCCCTGTTCAAATTTGCGCCCCTGAGGAGAGTTTTTTGGTCAAAATCCAAGCTATGGATTGCATGGTCACCTTCTCCTATAGATCTCCTTCTTGGGAAGATCAATCCCTTCCATAATAGGATCCATTGTTTGGTGTTTCCCTACCTCAAGGGCTTTAAATAATAAAGTGGTGGTTTTCTATATTGTTTCATATATCTTGTGTGATGATTGTATTAAGATATCTTTGGTACTATTGTGGTACTTTGTATTCAATATTTGGGTTCTTAACAAATGGTATCAGAGCACTTTCCTTGGCCAAAGAAGGGAATAATTTTTTGTTCTTTTTGCAAAAATTTTCTAGGGAAGAAAAAGAGAGAGACACACTCTAGGTTCATATCTGAAGTTTTACGATATGAATTTGGAAAAAAAAATTGGGTATGAATTTCAAAAAAAAAATCAGTCAAAACGGAGTCCGGGAAGCACTAGTACATATGACCAAATTTGCGATGGTTTTTCGTTGATATTGCCACACTTATCCATTGCAATTTCCACTAGGTGTGCGTGGAAACATCGACGAAATTAGCTCTCCACGTGTCACCACCTACAAGATCAATTAACCCTATCGATCGTCGCAATTACGATGAAACCTTGTTGCAAGTACAATGAACAACCGTGGCAATTACGACGAAATTTCTTCGCAATTGTGATGAAAATTTATGACAAGTCAAAAACTTACGGTGTAGATGTTGTATGTGCGACGAAAAACCGTGGTAACTTGTGATGAATAACCTTGGGAATAGAAACGACATTGATTCATCAAGACCAAAGTTATGACCAAGATGCTATATGTGTGACGAAAACCTGTGGCAACTTGTGTCGAAAGTTCGTCGCTATTGCCACGGTGGTCGAAATGCAATTTTTTTCTGATGAACTATCGTTGATATTTCGATGATGGCATTAAGTTTTAAAAAACAATATTACACGAGATATGGTATTACCATATTACATTGTAATATGGTATACCATATTACAATGGAATATGGTAATGCCATATTACATTGTAATATGGCATTGCCATATTACAATGTAATATGACAATGCCATATTACAATGTAATATGGAAATGCCATATTAAACCACAATTAATTGCAAGCCAACATGAAGAAATATGAGCTTGGAAAACAATTACTGCTTTGTATGGATTTTGTATTTAGAGGATGTGAAATTTGTATTGACCTAAGAAATATAAAGTTTGTTGTAAATTGGCTAATCTAAGATAATTTAATTGAACCAAGGTAATTCATGGGGTTAGCAAATTATTTAGGAATGAAATGTCTCTTCAATTCACATTAGAAAAGGCAAGTATAACCTTTCAATTCATTGCAATTGAAAACCAAGTAACTGAAGCTTTGACATGAAAGAATTGTAATGCATCAATATTAAATCTAATGAAACTTTCAATTTCATTTGAAATCAAAACAAATTTTGCATGATACATAATGGCAAAACATTTGATACAAAGAAGGAGTTGGATACCATAACACTTGAAATTGTACATAGTTTAGGCATTGAAGTATGATAAATATGATAAATATATACATTCGTTTAGGCATTGAAGTATCCTACAACATTTTGAAGTATAGGGATTGAAGTATAAACATTGAAGTATCCTGCAACATTTTGATTCGGTAATGAAGNTTGAATCCTCCCCAAAAAGAGGTTATAGAAAGAATGGTAGACTTTATCCAATTCTGGTCTATTCAGGAGAGTGAACTTGCACAGAATGCCCCTCGTTCAATAATTAACATCCGATTTTGAAAATCACACACCATAAACTAAAGTCCGTGTTATTTTCAATGAAATTCGTCCCACTTCATTTGGACTCTCGATGAAGATGTTATGACTGTTTTACTCGGAACACCTATTTATTGACTAGCTTCAGAACTACTCACAAATCGTATCTTCCACAGAGTGTATCTCCATAATTATAGAGAATCAAGAGGTTAAATTTTTACCAGAGGTACCTTGCTATGTCTTCTGAATACCATCTTGATTTCACCATCTGAATCGTTCTAGAAATTTTTTTATAGAAAAAATGGTAAGATGACCTGAAAATAACACACGTTAGAACACATCACCAAAAGACTTCATTCTCCCTTGAAATCCAGCCTTCTTTTCTTCTTATTACCTATGAAATTCGACTTCTATCAAAATGAATGTATAATGATTTTTATTTATACCATTTATGTCACTTCCTTTTAATATTAGGGCCGACCTGACACTTTCTTATTTTGTAATTCTTTTCTTTAATTATCTTCAGGGCCTACATGTACTTCCTTGTTCAATTCACTTTGTCATCTTCAAAAATTCATTTCTCCACAGCCATGAGGATCCACATGACATGCCACATACCACTGGAAACAACATGATGTATATTATCCTTCCATGGGTGTTGTATCTGCATGTGCATTTTCCTTCATGTTCAAATACCTTCATCAATCTTGCGGTACAAAACCCATGCCTAGGGTTGACATCAATGACAACAACCAATCTTCCAACAGTTTCCTAAAGTAACGTGTTATCCATTAATCAATAAATAATCTCAACAAATGTCCATTTCATTTTCATTAAAAAAATGAATCAATTAATGGGAGAATTACCTGCAATCTTCTAAATCTTTATTGGAACACATGTGTCATCCACCAAAAATGTGACATCTAGTGATCCGATGCTTTTAATTCATTATGCTCCATGAATAATAGTATCATGTGCACCTACACTATGTTCCTCTCCGGATTCATCATGTGGAGTCCCAGGCTCTAGCTCATCATGCTCTTGCATGTCATGTCGGTCAAAATCACCCCGCCCATCAATGGATTCAAGGGAAACCTTAGGAGACTAAAAAATCCTCACTTTCACTTTGCTATGTCAACATTTTTTTTTCATTGGACCCTCACTACTACCTATAAAAGTTGCAGGATCTACAAGTTCCCCACGCACGGGATTTAAAAACTCCTACAAACAGAAAACTTTTCTTTATCAGAT
The DNA here is from genome assembly GCA_000966675.3 of Picea glauca. Lineage (NCBI taxonomy): Eukaryota > Viridiplantae > Streptophyta > Pinopsida > Pinales > Pinaceae > Picea > Picea glauca. The sequence goes on along the minus strand of JZKD02S1925767.1, from coordinate 36,274 downwards.
CATATAAAAAGTATAAAACTAAAAAACGGATATGAAATTGTCATAGCTAATAAAAATATGTAAGGATGTCACTTACCCCATAATTAGTTATTGTAGTTTGTAGCTCTACAATTCTTTCCCTGTCCTCCTGTGTCAGGGGTCTTTTGATAATCAAACCTAGATATTCCATGTTAGCCTTCTTCAANTTGAATCCTCCCCAAAAAGAGGTTATAGAAAGAATGGTAGACTTTATCCAATTCTGGTCTATTCAGGAGAGTGAACTTGCACAGAATGCCCCTCGTTCAATAATTAACATCCGATTTTGAAAATCACACACCATAAACTAAAGTCCGTGTTATTTTCAATGAAATTCGTCCCACTTCATTTGGACTCTCGATGAAGATGTTATGACTGTTTTACTCGGAACACCTATTTATTGACTAGCTTCAGAACTACTCACAAATCGTATCTTCCACAGAGTGTATCTCCATAATTATAGAGAATCAAGAGGTTAAATTTTTACCAGAGGTACCTTGCTATGTCTTCTGAATACCATCTTGATTTCACCATCTGAATCGTTCTAGAAATTTTTTTATAGAAAAAATGGTAAGATGACCTGAAAATAACACACGTTAGAACACATCACCAAAAGACTTCATTCTCCCTTGAAATCCAGCCTTCTTTTCTTCTTATTACCTATGAAATTCGACTTCTATCAAAATGAATGTATAATGATTTTTATTTATACCATTTATGTCACTTCCTTTTAATATTAGGGCCGACCTGACACTTTCTTATTTTGTAATTCTTTTCTTTAATTATCTTCAGGGCCTACATGTACTTCCTTGTTCAATTCACTTTGTCATCTTCAAAAATTCATTTCTCCTCAGCCATGAGGATCCACATGACGTGCCACATACCACTGGAAACAACATGATGTATATTATCCATCCATGGGTGTTGTATCTACATGTGCATTTTCCTTCATGTCCAAATACCTTCATCAATCTTGCAGTACAAAACCCATGACTAGGGTTGACATCAATGACAACAACCAATCTTCCAACAGTTTCCTAAAGTAACGTGTTATCCATTAATCAATAAATAATCTCAACAAATGTCTATTTCATTTTCATTAAAAAAATGAATCAATTAATGGGAGAATTACCTGCAATCTTCTGAATCTTTATTGGAACACATGTGTCATCCACCAGAAAGGTGACATCTAGTGATCCGATGCTTTTAATTCATTATGCTCCATGAAGAATAGTATCATGTGAACCTACACTATGTTCCTCTCCAGAGTCATCATGTGGAGTCCCAGGCTCTAGCTCATCATGCTCTTGCATGTCATGTCGGTCAAAATCACCCCGCCCATCAATGGATTCAAGGGAAACCTTAGGAGACTAAAAAATCCTCACTTGCACTTTGCTATGTCAACATTTTTTTTTCATTGGACCCTCACTACTACCTATAAAAGTTGCAGGATCTACAAGTTCCCCACGCACGGGGTTTAAAAACTCCTACAAACAGAAAACTTTTCTTTATCAGATCATATAAAAAGTATAAAACTAAAAAACGGATATGAAATTGTCATAGCTAATAGAAATATGTAAGGATGCCACTTACCCCATAATTAGTTATTGTAGTTTGTAGCTCTACAATTCTTTCCCTGTCCTCCTGTGTCAGGGGTCTTTTGATAATCAAACCTAGATATTCCATGTTAGCCTTCTTCAAGGCCTTCGTTACAGTTGTCATTGGGTTTGTCGAATAATATATTTATTCCTCATCAATATCCTCTTTGGGAGCTTGGACTAATGTTTACACAACAAATGAATCAACAAAAGTTATGAATTTCACCTCTAACATTAAAAAAATGAAATATTGCAGTAATATCAAAAAAACAATAACAAAATTTCAGAAATGTAGTTGTTGTAGTCATAAGTTGTTACTATATTTAACATTTACCTTGTGAGGCACTATGGGTGTCTTTCCACGGTCACCTTGGAGAGATGTAACAGGTGAAACTCAGACACGTTCACCCTGGACAGAAATTGACACAATAAATCAATCAACAAAAGTTATGAAATTCACCTATAACATTTAAAAAATGAAATATTGGAGTAATATCAGGAAAAAAAAAATGAAATTTTAGAAATTTAGTTGTTGTAGTCATAAGTTGTTACTGTATTTAACATTTACCTGGTGAGGCACTATGGGTGCCTTTGTTGAACAACTGAGAGGGGGGGGGTGAATCAGTTGTACCTGAGCTTAAACAATTATGATTCTTTTAAACTCTTTGCTGAAACACTAAATGGTGATCACAATAATGCAAGTAAATAAACAATGGCACATTCAGCATCAGTCACATATATGAGAAACACAGAGACAGATATTTCCTGAGGAAACCCACACAGGGTAAAAACCTCTTTTTATTTATATGATAAGTAATAGTTACATTCTTTACATTATCATACATATGAGCACCAACTCATAATGAGGCTACAACCTCTGTTTTGCAAGATGCAACTTGCTGAGAGCACCAACTCTCTGTTTTCTCTATCAGCCACTAGAAGGAAGCACCAACTCCCTGGTTTCTCTAGCACCAACTCCCTGAGTGTTTCCAGAACCAACTTCCAATCATACAGGCACCAACCTGTAAAACAGAGAACAAGAGTTCTCCCTTGCACCACCTTGGCACCCTGGTTTCTCTGGATGCAACCAGATGGAAGCTACAACTCCCTGTGTTCAAGCACCCACTTGAACTTCTGAGGACAACAGTCCTCCCAACCACCTCCCAACCTCCCTTAAATATTAATCTTTGATACTAAAACTCATTACAACGAAATAAAGTTATTCAATGGCTTACCAGCCTTGTCGTTGTTCTGTTACACTGCTCTGCCCTATCTGCATCAGTGTCTTTTGCACACACCTTGCACTTTATGTTCTTCTCCATTTATACTCTCTGCACCATGTCCCTTCAATGCAACCTTCCTCTGTTGTGTATTTATACTCCTGCGCTCTGCCTCCTTGCTCACACTTCAATCCTTCTACACAGCAACCACAAAAACTCCAATAGGAATGGAAACAACAACCCTTCTCTTCTCTGTACGGTGTATATATCGCTTATGTGCATCTTGTGTATGCAATATTCTCCATTCTTCTGCATACTCACACCGCGCCGATATCCTCCACCTCTCGAGTGCTCTGCCTAATAATCATGGTAACTCTTCAACTTCTCTGGCGGTTTACCCACGCGTTCAACATCACTGGGTGTTATGCTGAGATTCCTCAACCTCTCTATCATTTGAGACTCTTCGTCTTCTCTGTAACAGTCGAGCTCATCCTTTCTGTTTCAATTACAAGCTCTTTTTCCTCCAGAATCTCCCCCCATACACAGTCTATCTCATTTTCTTTTATACACACCCCCATGGAGGTTCCACTTCCCATTTCCTTAGGAAAAAGAAAGACAACTATCCAAGAAACTGAAACGCTAACGGATTTGCAATCATGTGTCCGTTTTGCTAACAGAATCCAAACTCAGTAGTTAACTATGAGAGAGAACAATAACCCTTCGATCACTGTCAAGTTTTATCCGCACGGTTGGATGACCTTTATTATTCTTGCCTTTTTAAATCGGGTTTCGGCATTCCTTATGTTCAATGTACTTACAATCCCGATTCGCAAAATTCCATAAAGCGGTCAAATCAATGATCCAGATCAAAATCAGATCTGACGATTCAGATTAAGTCATGAATTCTCTCATCGCGAAATCGGAATTCCTGACGTTCATAGTTTTTGTCACTTACAAATCCTGATCCCCGAAACTCCGTGAGAGGTCAGATCAACGGTCCAGATCATTTCTGGATCTGACGGTCCAGATTCAATCACAATTTTGCATATCGCGAAATCGGCATTCTTGATGCATTGAGTTCTTTATCTCTTGAATTCGCGATCCCTGAAACTCTGATATGGAGTTACATCTACGGTCTAGATCCAAGCTTGATTCTACGGCTGCGATTAAATCGTGAAATCGCATATCGCGATTTTGGGGTTCTTGTTGTCAAGTGTTTTTTGTCATTTCAAATTCCCGATCCTCGATACTCCATGAAGAAAATCAATGGTCCGGATCTCATTCTCAATTCAATGGCTGCGATTAATCGCGATATCGCATATCGTGATTTCGACATTTCTGTTGCACTGTTTACTTGCCTCTCCATGTTGCGATTCCCGAAACTCTGCTGATGTCACAGGTGGATTGACACATGTTGAATACTGCCACGTGTCACTCTGATTCGTGACTTACATGTGCCTGAAGTGTTAAATCATCCTGACACCTCTCATTACCTGATTGTGCCACGTGTTCCTAGATGACGTGGTCTGCTATCATGAGTTGGGTCGATGGTCTAGATCACATCTTGATCTGATGGTTTAGGTTCAGTCAGGATTTCACACATCACAATTTCGGGGTTCCTGATGTCAATAAACTTTGACATGTCCAACTCGCGATCCCCGAAACTCTGACAAGGACTGGAATCAACGGTCTAGATTCAACCTCGATCTGATGGCTTAGATTAAGTCGTGATTTCACATATCCGCGATTACATCTGCTTCTCCTTGTTCTTTAAGGATCGTGCATGTTCTCCTCGATCCAACGGTGGTCGGGACCTACGCTTGGATCTGACAGTTGAGACCTGTCCTTCTCTTTAGCATGCTCTTCTTGTCTATATTCAAATCTAACCACCCTCGTTCTGTCAGGATTTCACCTTGGATTTTCCCGATGGTAAACCTCGTGCAGCTCCTGTCCAATCTGACGGTTGACAGGATTTCTGAGTGAGATCCAACGATTGTGGATCTCTGTCTTCCTTATCTTCTGCGAACTCTTGTATCTTGAGCTTTGTTGTGCGCATGCTCCTCGACGTTGTTTCTCCTGAGATTTCACTTCCAAATCCCCAAGGGATTCTTGGACTTCTGCGCCTCTGTAGAGTCTTCACATACACACTCTGATCCTGCCATCTTCACTGTTGTACTTAATCCATCATCACTACTGTACTTGCCATCAATGACAAGTCTACGCTGCTTGTAAAACATGCCAACAATCCTTTGTACATTCTTCATGTACCCATGCCATCTTCATTGTTGTACTTTCCATCAATGACAAGAATATGCTACATGTTAAACATTTCCAACAATCTCCCCCTTTGTCATTGATGGAAACAAAGGCATCCAGATTATTTTCTCCCCCTTTGACATCAATGTCAAAGAGAACATGCTCCCCTTGAGTTGTTGCAGTATTTTAGAAGGTATCAGATATTAAATCAATACAAACTCCCCCTGATGGGATGGACTCTCTCATTTTAGGCCTACAGAATATTTGTGTCTCAGCCAGAGTCTTCTCTTTCTGATGCTTGGACCTATTCATCTTCAGCTTCCACAGTATTCTCTGAGGAAAATTCAAAATTGCTCACCTCTCTTACTCAGACTCCTTTATCAATCTTCTCATGTGTGGATGAATCCCCCTATCACTATTATCTGGTCTGCTCTGCATCATCTTTTTCGGTCATTCTTCTCTACTTCTGCTCTTTCTGTTATTCTGCTCTTCTTCTGCTCTTTCTTTTATTCTTCTCTTCTTCTGCTCTTTCTATCATTCTTCTCTGCTTTTTCTCTTTTTGTCATTCTTCTCTGCTTCTGTTCTGTGTTTCATCTCACTCTGCACATTTGCTAAATCTCATGCTACGCATCCTCTATTTTTCCATTTGTTCCTAAAGGTTAACTTTCCTTGACAAGGTCTTTCCTCTTATTGTCTCTACAGGATGTCATGTACATCAGAATGTTGTTGTCCTACTAGAACACTGTGCAATTGTAACTTGTACCTTTTAAATAGCCCTTGGATCTCCCCATTGAATCTCATCGATCTTTATTACTACAATTTTCATTTTTCTTCCATGATGCATTCAATCCAGGGCTTTTATATCCATATTCAATCACAAGAGAAAACTGCTACACCCACTCTCACGCCTGCTTTTCTTTCTCACAAATGAGGGACCTATATCAGGTTTCTTAGGAGCACTGATTTCTACCTTGTTGAGTCTAATACCAGATTTGTCAATTGGTTATCTTTGGCTATCCAAGACCTTGTTTAGAGTCATGGATTTTCTCAAGAACTTGATTTGGGTGTCTGCCTTCTCAACCTTCAAGACTTTTGCTTCCTGTTTCTGACATGGTTCTTCTCCTACTTCTTTCGTGAGATAAATGTTGACTGAGAATTCTTTTATTGTATCTGAATCTTCTTCTTTACTTGCAGGGGAAGATTCAACATCAACATTATTGTTTTCTCTTATACTTTTATTCACCATTTGTCGTGAGTTTACATTTACCTTACATTCTTTGGATGTGAGCACATCTTTACTACCTCTGTCACACTTTTGACTTGAACTGAGCAAATTATGTTTCAGACCATCCACAAGCAGAGCATACTGTGCATCTCCTTTGGCATTACTCAAACTCATCATTTCTCTATCCTTGATTTTGCCTGGTTCGTCATTTTCAAGGATCACATTTTCTGTTTTTCTTTTACTTATGGACAATAGCTTATCCTTGTCTCCAATCACGTGCTTGGAACATCCACTGTCTATTTTTCCAGAGGCCTTCTGTTTTTGAGTTGAAAGTGCTTGACCACATTTTTCACTATCTTTCCTCTTCCATGTGTTGGTCTTTCTATCTAAGAACTTTATTCTTGGATCTGCTTTGTAATTCTTGAGATGGCAGTTTGCAGCTTTGTGGCCAAAGTTGTGACAGTTATAGCATTCAATCTCATTGTTCAATAGGTCAAAGTTGTTGTTGCAGGGTTGTATACTCATTGATTTTTTATTGATCCTTAACGTCCTCAATTGCATGTCTCTAGACTTAATTTGGAAATTTGCAATATGTTATATTCTTAAGGAACAATTTACAGCTTTGTGACCAAAATTAGAAAAATAGAAACAATATCCATAGAAATATTCTTTGTACCTGGAAAATGGTTGTCTTCTTCAAGAAAATCGATTTCTTTCATGTTGATGATTTCTTTGAGCAGGGAGTGCATTATTTCTTTGTTCTACAAATTCAGTCCTGGCACTTTTTCCTTTACTTGTCCTGGGCAGCTAGTTGTCTTCCTTTGTTTCTGCAGGCTTGTCATTGTCATTGGTTGTACTTTTG